>JAOTQY010000025.1:8114661-8130100 GCA_026413445.1 Dolichallabes microphthalmus | reverse complement strand
GTAACCTATGTTTAATGTTTGTGAAAATAAAGACTTTCTTTTGAAACGCCAGTTCGCCTCTCGCAATCATGCCGCGCGCACACACACCCGACGTAGGAAGGGTAAGAGACAAAATCATGACACACGCAATTAAAAAAAACCCACAGAATACATTTTGCACCTTGAAGATCCTGTGGCCAGCAGTGGTAGGTAAAATACACAAGTCTTATACTTAATTAAACGTATTGATACCCTAGGTCAAATATTCCTCAAGTAATATGGAAGCAAAATAGTCTCATTAATAATTCACACAAAAGACACAATGCACACATGCGTATCCCAATTCACATGTGTGAAACCCAATTCACGTGCACGAAAATATATATATATATTCACAAATAAACAACTCACGTGCACAAAATAAATATATATATATTCATAATATACGTTTCACAAATGAACTCACCATTTAACCAATCACAGCCCTCCAGGAGCGCAGCACTCAAGTAGCTCAGCAATGCACACCTTTTGCGCAATCTGAGTTAATTACAACTAAGTTATTACTTTTTTCATAATGTTTCATGAACCACTTTATCATCTTTATAAACACTTCACCCTTATTAAATGTTTGTCAATCAAGTTTTCAATCAGTTTTCAATCTGGAGAATACAGTAGATGTTTCTATGGGTCACAGGGTATTCTGATATATCTGAATGCCACTAGATTTGCTTTTATTTCATCAACAGCTGTGATGTGTTTAACATTATGGATTAAAGCTGCACAATTTCAGCATTTGTTTTTAAATGATGATTTAAATTCAAACAGTCATACGATCTAATTCCTAAATAACAATGTCAAATATGATCACGTTCAAATTTGCTTTAGTACTGTCATTGAGCCAGAGAGCGGTTGTCATTTATAGGAATTATTAAAGAGCTTCACAAACAGTCTCTTCAGTCATCATTATTTCTTACAATGTGATTTCTTAACAATAATTAAAATGATCAGAGGCACTATGATAAAAGTTTGTATTTCTGATATAAACACTATGTCTACATGTCGACAATACAAACCAAAATCGAGTTTTTGAAAATTTGAAACATTTTGAAATTGACTTTAGCTTCAAATAAGGCTTGTATCAGTTATATCAGGATGTGGCGACAAGTGGGTGCTAAAAATGTACTTCATTCATTCATTCATTCAAGAGATTAGTTAAAAATGTTGATTTATCCAGTAATGCAATAAGTAAAGCCCTGAGTCTTTTGGGAGAATTATGTTTATTGCAATGAATTGAAAATCATGGCTCTCCATCATGGCTCTCATTTATCTTCAATTTATTCATGCAGCTCAGAGTGAATTATCACTAATTATAAAAGACAGGTGACAAGAGTTAATTGGTAAAATAAAATAACACCAGCATTACATAGCAGCTGGAATAACATGTCAGAGTACAGCATTTTACTGTAGTCTTTTTTTAATATTTATATTTGTCTGATCCACTGACGCTGTATGAGGTTGCTTAGATTTGAAAGGGCTGTCATGACATCTTCTGGAATATGTATAATATTATATCCAGGGCACCAATAACCACCAGCTCCTGTCTGCAAATGAACTGTATGTAGTCAATGTTATGTGGCTGTGTCTCTCCAAGACATGAACCAAACGATCATGAAGTCATTGAAGAATGTACTGCATTTGTAAAGTGTTGCATGTAATTTAGTAAATTCCTAAATTATTAAAAAGAAAATATGTATTTCAATGTACAGACAGTAAGTTATACTGTTTAAAATAAATGTTTTGTATCATGCTGCATATCTTGTTCAAACCACCTTGTTTCAACAAAGTTGCTACATAATATGTACAACATGCTACTGTATATGTATTTATTGCTGTAACTGTAAGTTCAAACGGACCAAACACCAGTTTAAAAGAACATAATGAATTCATCACACTCAAATTGTAAAGACAATAGTCAGTCACATGCTATTTTTACTATGCTGAGTGATTGCATTCTTTCATCTGAAAATTAAAAACTGTGACAAACATTTAATGAGGGTGAAGCGTTTATAAAGATGATAAAGTGGTTAGCTGTGTTCTTTTCGGCGAAGTTCATTAATGAAACATTACGAAATAAAGTAATAACTTAGACGTGCATCCTGTTCTTGGTTTGAGCAGGTAAAAGTTAATTGCCGTTGTAATTAACTCAGATTGCGCAAAAGGTGAGCAAAGCTGAGCTACTTGAGTGTTGCGCTCCTGGAGGGCTGTGATTGGTTGAATGGTGAGGTCGCATCTGATGAGTGACCCAAGTTGCTGCCAGCAAAGTCTCAAAAATACACACACACAAATCCAGGGAATTTTAAACATTCCAAAATTTTGTACACAGTTGTACATTTGTGAAACGTATATTATGAATTTTTTTTTTTTTTTTCGTGCACGTGAATTGGGTTTCACACATGTGAATTGGGACATGCATTCTGTATCTGCATCGTGTCTTTTGTGGGAATTATTAATTATTACTGATTTGCTTCTATAAAGTAAAAGTAGAAGTCCTCCATTTACATGTCACCTTGAGTAAAAGAAAAAGTAGCATTCAGTAAACCCTAACCTTTAGTAAAAGTAAAAGTTTTGTCCTTAAACTGAGCTTGTATTAGCCCACAGTTGTTTTCTTCCTATTCAAACTCTTTCTCTCTCCCTCTCTCTGCTACCTCAATGTGAACGTGCTGTTTTTTCTATCTGCAACCGGATCCACTTCTGATTTCTAATACTGTACCTCTAACATTATTAAGCTTGACAGAAGGAAAACACAATTACACATAATTGACAGTAGGTGGCAAAAGTTCCCGCTTCAGATACTACACGCCACAGTGGTTATGTAACACAATGCCATGCAGACATGTAATGAAGTATTTTCCTTATTACGTTGTGGAGTAAAAAAGTACTTCTAATAAAACTACTCACATACAGTACAGATATGTGTAATACAGTATCTAGTCAATTACAGTAACAAAGTAAATTTATTTTATACCGTTCAAGTTTGGTGCCCAGAAAAGTGTACAAAAGATGTCCTTTGATGTCTGATGTTAGTCTATTTGATGATGTATTCAATTGTTAAAGTTTTAAACGTATCTCATTATTTGCAAGTCGATTTAAACCTGTTTCACCATGATTTTCTAGTTGTTTTGCTGTCATATGTATATATGAAAGGTATTATGACGTATATTATATTAATATAAAATTAATAACATTATATTATATATCAATATATATAACATATAGCAATAAATTTAGTATTAAAATGTTTATACAAGTTTTTCTTTTCAAATAAGATAATAATCTACATTTTTTTTGTCTGGTTGACTCTCGCAAAAGTTTGGCAGCTATATATTTTTTTTACATTAGTTCTATAGAAAACAAATGTTCATACTGTAGGTAAAACGCAAAAAGTAGCTCAGGGGCATTTAAGAAAAAATGCACACAAAGACAGACTGTGACACACACACACAAAGAGAAGGTTTTCATTTTTTTTAACCATCAAAATATTTCATAGTCAGATTATCACAAGGACTATGAATAAAACATTAGTAATAAGAAAAAAATATAACTAGTTTTGTTCAAGGAATAGACAAGACAGCAATCTGACATGTACAGTAAATTCAACCAATGTCTCAGTCAAATACTGTGAGATTAATGAATGTGCAAATAGTTTGACTATTTTCTCTTCTTAAAGTGTTAGCACAGAGGAGGCACTTTCTTTATTGGGATGAATAAGTGGCAATACGGTTAGAATGTTGGACAACTGATCATAAGGGCTCCATTATGTTGCTACTTTTGGGCCATGAGACAAGGTGCTTAACCCTCACATCATTATGCTCATATGCATAATAATATACATGTATCACTCTAGATGTCTGCAAAACGTACTAATGTAAATTACTAACAGAAAGGGAGAGAAACTTTAAGGCAAAGAAAATGTATATGTGTATGTTACTAAATACAGTAGAATATGTATGGCTAAGTGCTTCAAGAAAATGTAAATAAGCGTAATCTGTTCAGTTTGTATTTAGATACCAGCTGTTAAAGTGTCTGTGATGCTCCTGCACCACATTCAATGGAATTTCCAATGTTTTGTTCTTTAAATGCAGTTTTTTCCTTCTTCACTTTTGGAGATCATCAGATTTGTAGATGCTACAATTGTGTTTGTTCAGTAATTTTAGGTACATATTTTAGTTCAGTTTTCAGAACTATTTGCATTAAGGAAATATAGTATAGTAGAAAATATAAACCAAGCGAAGCATAGTCTCAGGCTGCCACACAAACGTGTAGAATATCTCCTTGATAAAACATCCATACAATCCATATGATTTTACAATTTAGGAGCCTGATTAACATCGAATTCATTGGGAGGTTGTTGAGATTTCTGGGACAGCATGAAGTCAGTGATGATGGGGGCCACACGCTCAGGGTTGTTCAAATGCACATGATGATCTCCTTCCACTGTTAAGATGGTGTTCTGACGGGGAGTAAAAGACATAGAGATGATGCCATGGTAATGTGTCTGTATTTACAGTATGAGTGGAATGACGTCATGTAGGTACTCACTCTTTGATTTGACCAGCCCTTTTGTAAAGGAACAGCTATCTCCTCTGGTTGAACGAAGGTCTTCTGCAGACCATCCATCGCTCTGAAATCAATCCAGGAATCAGAGATATAAAACGCATTGCATTAAATGATTAAGAATTAGTGATAATGCCAGTTAACCCAATGGTTTTCTGCTAGCGGTTTGGAGCTTCCAGACGGATAATAAGGGTTGCATGACTACTAATTTATACTAGTTGATCAGTAATTGAAAAAAGTATATGTGGATTATATCCCAGAACAATTCACAAGGTATGGTACACCCTGAATGGGGTGCCAACTCATCACAGGGCACAAGCACACACAACCAATCACATGCTACATGATATGTATCTGCTACTTATGGTCTGTAAAGCCTTCATAACAGCTCTATTCTGAGGTACTTTTTGCTAACTGGTGATTTTTGGATGTTTTGGATGTGCTTTCCTGGGAAGGTATTCATGAGAGCCAGTTCCATCATGGTGCGTGATGGGTTTTGCTAATGCACTTGACCACCCTGTTCTTACGAGAACTATTAGAGATCAGCTGACCTTCATGTCTTAAAATAACAACTGACTGTTGTTGTTGATGTTACAAATTTTTTAACTGGTACTCCATGTCACCACTAATACCAGAGTTACTGCCCCATAATTATTACTAAACATATATTAAATGCTGGGACAATTTAACGTTATTGTTAAATAAGACAGATATATATATACAGATATATAAAATACAATTCAAGTAAAATATTGTGTAAAGGGCAGTTATTAGGACTTTGTGACTCACCGCAGCACTAGCACCTTAGTGCTTATCTGTGACTGCAACTGTAGACACTGCTCTAATGTATTCCTCACAATGTTCGTCTGAAACAATCAAAACACATTCAAGTATTCAAAACAAAAATTCTCTCTTTTCTTCTGTAATATTTAATTTTTTTTGTAACAATAAATACAGTTTAAAATCTCGATTAGCAAAATAGATTTGTTTATTATTTTGCAAAAATATTTAAAGCATCCAGAAAAGAAACCAATGTTATTAAAATTGAAAATAGTGACTCACCAGGTTTATTCTGATGTCTCTGGTGAACACCACCCCTTTAAGAGAAAAAATAATAATGTAAAAAAAAAAATGGAAGAAATTAAATACATCTGCATTTTAGTTCATCCATCCCAAAATTAACAACACTGTCATGACTAATAATATATATTTTTTCCCTTTGCTATAACACACCCAAGTGCATTATATAATTTTATGCCATACTACATATTATATATCACATGAGAGGGAGTGCTGATATTTAACACAACAGCACAACCTTGAGTGCGATATTGCTTTTATCCTATGACAGTTTCACAACCACCATTTATCAGCAACAGATTATGATTTCGCTGTTTATTTAACCCATTATTTTGCTCAGTCAACTGGGTACTACGTAGACAAAAAATGAAGAGAATAACCCATGGAGGTGATGTACAATCCTGTAAATCTCATAAGTTTCTCTTTATATTTCCACTTATTCCACGTTATATGAAACATCACCTCTGTTAACTTTCGGGTTCTGGCTCTTAGCGTTAATAAATCACTTTTTATACCCAGTATTGCCCTTGATCAGGGATTAGAGAGCAATTTGGGATTCAGCCTTGTGTTAGGAGCTAGCTAGATTTATAGCCATTAATTAAAGAACATGGGTGGCTTGTAGGCGATTCAGAACGAGAATTATGAATTGTTGTTTAAAATGACATAACATTATCAGGTGTTTTCTTGCCTGACTGGTTTTGAATGTGGGATGTAGCTGCCTGTAGTGATTATTAACTACAGTGTAATTAATGACTATAGGCTATAAATAGAAGTTCTGTATATTTTACTGTAATAGCAAGAGGCAACATAATTTTAGATATGGGAAAGAAGATTTTTTTTAAATAATTTGTGGCAGTATTGCGTCAAAACTTGTCTTGCATTGTTTTTCATTCACATCTCTGGATCTTCACCCGAGGTTCCTGCAAGGACCTACAAGCTATTCTTCCCTATAAACCAACTTATTTATACAAGTTTATTTCCTGTAAGACAAATCACAAGGAAGCTCTAACCTCCATCTACCTCCCGGATTCCTCGTTCTAGAAGAATCTCTGCTGACTTGTCTGAGAGAAACTTGTTCGCTGCCTTCAGTCTAGAAAAAGAAGCCGAGCCATGAGACAAAGAAGGCCGTGAACATAAATTTGTACCTGAGGAAAAGCTACATATCTGAGATACTTTACCTCTCTTTGGCTGCCTCATAGGTGTAGATCCTTTCTTTTCTGTCAGCCAATTTTTTTTCATACTCTATCATTTCTTCAATCCCTCTGGCCATGATAAGCCCCATTCTTTTCTATGGGAGAAAATATGATAATTATTTAACCAAAAATACCAGAAATTAAGGCTGATAAAGAGTTTTCAGACAAGTTTTTCACATTGTGTTATGTTTCACACTCATCTTAAAATGCATTCAAGTGTTTGGTGTGTTTTGTTAGTTTATTAAAAAACAAACTCTGGTACAAGGAGCTCTGGTACAACCTACTCCTATTCGTGTCCTTGATATGAATTAATTGGCCATAATTAGGAAAGTCACACACATGTCTATCAGGTGTCACTGTATGTCACATAAAAGGAAACAAAAACAAAACATAAGGTCATGAGAATTATCTGTAGACTTGTGAAACAGGATCGACACAGATCTGGTGAATGACATAAGGACATTTCTGCAGCATTGAAAGAGCCCACAGTCAAGAGCACCACAGCCTCTATCAATCTCAAATGGAATAGCTAATAAAGTAGAACAACTAATAATCCACTCCAAGTAACCTGAGATCAATGGCCATGATCAGACAGGTAACCAAGAACAAAAGATGATATATGAGATCCTGAGTTCCCTTGTGGAGATGTGAGAGCCTCACAGAAGGACAACCATTACTGAAACGCTCCAGCACTCGGGGCCCTACGTTGGAGTGGCCAATCACAATGGTGGCAGCCTCATGCCTTGGATGTTATTTTGCAACTCTGACTGGGAGACTGGTCAGAATAGAAGAAAAAAAAAAAAAAACAGATGCAGAAAAATAAAGACCTATCCTGAGTGAAAGCCTTGACCAGGGTGCTCAGGATCTCAGGCTTGGGTGACAGTTTACAACAACACCGTGACCCACTAATAATACACAAGAGTGGCTTTAGCACATCTCGAGCGGCCCAGCCAGAGTCATGACCTGGACCCAGTAAAGCATCTTTGGAGAGATCTGAAAATGGCTGTGCACCGACTCTGGCCGTCCAACCTGGTTAACCTGCTTCCAAAAGAAAGGAGTGCCAGGCTTATACTGTAGCATTATTCACAAGGCCATCTTTGCCGTCAAAGGTGTTTAAACACGTACTAATGGTCTGATTACTTATGTAAATGGGATATATCAGTCTTTATTTTAAAATAAATTAACAAAACACTCCAAACACCCATGTTTACTTTTCATTGTGTGTAAGAAGTGTGTAAAATGATGAGGGGAAATTCTTTCATCATCTGGTGTCTTGTGTTTGTACCACATCTACTGGTAAAAATCCATAGGAGTCCATGAGCACTAAAGCCTCCACCATGTCTGGATACAAAGCACACAGCTGGAAAAAATATGCATGTCACACACAGCACAATGGAATATCTGTACAGCTTAAAACGCTATAAAAGTTGAAAAATATATAATAAAACATTCTTATTATTAATTAATTGCTTTTTATCAATTATATGATCTATTATATTTTGAGCTGCATTCTGAATGGACAAAGAAAATGAAAAAACAAATAGATTAAGATATTATTATGATTATTGCCTTACCATTCCACCTATATTTCCTCCTGTAAATTGAACAAAGAAAGGTTCTATCAGATCACTAGGCAGATTAATAATCTAACAACCTGTCACCACAATACACAATTCTCATAGATGATAATGATCTGGTAGAATGTGCCACTACATTAGTAGAATAATTAGCACAAATTGATGACAAATCACCAGAGGTGGGTATAGTACAGTTATAGTACATTTACTCCATTACATTTACTTACATATGTTACCTACAGTAGGTGTTTATTTTAAAACCTTTATATTGTGAAAAAAAAGGGAAATTATGAAATTTGTGTTTCTTATTCCTTAATTTGCTATTTTGTAAAGATATTTAGTTTTATTAATTTATTTTATTACATTTATTTTGTTATTTGGAAATGTCGCAATTTGTACATTATTTTATCATTTTATCTGACTGCTTACATAATTTCTAAAAAAAATTAATAGGCCATTATGATGAAACAGTTACTCTGTACTTGAGTATCTTTTCAACGAATACTGTTTTACTCTTACTTGATTAACATTTTGGATAACTACTTTTTACTTCAACTTAAGTAATATTATTTTGAAGTACAGCTACTCTCTTACTTAAGTACATTTTCTGGCTACTCTACCCACCTCTGGTAACTACTGTACAAAAAATAGTGGAAATCTAACAAGGACTCTTCCGCTCTGACGACAAATACACAATCCTTAAAATAAAAAATTAGCTACTAATAATATTGCTGGAATTTTTTTTTCTTCCAATTTATATATACAGTATGTTAAGCCTAGAGCCTATCCCAAGAGACTTGAGGCAGGGTGCCAATCCATCCATGGGCACACATGCATACAGTAATCCTCCCTGGGCACACTCACACACTCATTCACACACTATGGGCAATGCCAATTAGCAAATAGAAATGCCAATTAGCCTAATCTGCATGACTTTGGACTGTGGGAGAGTGCCTGGAGGAGAAAATGCAAACTCCATGCACTCAGAATAGATCCCTGCACCTTGGAGTAGCGAGGACACGGTGCTAAACACTACAACATCATCCCACATACTCACAGTTAACTCACTATTGCAATATTTTATTTTTTATTATATTAGTTGGTGTTGTCTATGACATAAAATATACAGTCTGGTTCATATGAATTCAGACAGCGACCTAGCTTTTCTCCCCTTCTCTCCCGCTCTACACCTGCATAATGGATCTGAAATGAAGTATCAAGACGTGCTTGAAATGTTGCCACAAACTTTCAGCTTAAATTTAAGGTGTTGGGCAAAATTATTCCATTTAATATTTAGGACTAATAACCATTTTATCTGCTCATTATCATAGGTTTAAAAGCAATTAGACAAACTAACATAATTACAAATATTTGGATTATTTTCAACAGGACACATTGTTAACAAATCTGCATTTCGTGATAACTATAGGTATTATGATATTCTTGTCCCACTGGCCCTAGTGAAGGAATCTACGTAAGGGTGGTCCATCTTTGAAGCTAATAGTATTCCTGTCCATTTGAGACATTTATTTGTAAAATAGCAGCAAAAAGAAACAAGAGGATAGTATACTACAGTAACAGTGATGAAGAAGATACAGGAACGCCAGCTCACCCATACTGTGGCCAATTATGGAAAAGCGTTTCCACTGTAGAGCTGCACATGGAGAGACAAAACACACAGACCATCAGTAAAAAATGAGCAGACAGCTCTAAATGATGTCACAATAAATAAACAATAAAATGTTCATTTTTGGAAACGTACACCCAGCAACATATTACAAATTACTAATACAAGAAAAATTAAGTCTAAATACACATTATGGCAAAAGCTCAGGTGTATTCATTAAGTTCACAAAGAAATTACACTCCATCAAGACACTAACCATCAATGACACGTCGTACGTCTAAGATATATTCGGGAAACATGTAGGAAGCTCCTGCGGGTCTGTGAGAGGAGAGGCCATGACCAGGAAAATCTATAGCCACACACCTCCAATCTGAGAGAGAGAGAGAGAAAGAGAGATATAGGTGATTAGACAAAAAGACAAACAGACAGACATATAAGCAGGCATAGAAACAAGACTGCCTGGCCAAAAAAAGCTGTTAAAAAAAAAGAAGTTCAGATTGACCCTATACCAGAGTGATGGGCGTGTCAGGGTAAGAAGGGAAGCGCATGAAGCGATGCACCCATCGTACAGACTGCCCACTGTACAAGCCTCTGAAAGCAGTGTTATGATCTTTGTTTGCTTCAGTTGGTCAGGTCTAGTCTCAGCACTGAGAAATGAAATCATCCGACGATGTGAATATACTGAGGCTAGGCTCACATTATAAGCCACATTGCTCAATTCAGATTTTTTTGTCAGATCAGACTTCAAAGTCAACTTTATTGTCGATTCTGCTACATGTACATACAAAGAATTGAAATTACGTACGTTACTCTCAATCTTCTTACAAACAACTTAAATAACACAAACTAAGACTAAAACAACTGAGTAATTGTCCTGCAAAAAGGGACAGATAACATCACAGAAGGCCGATATGGTGCAAAGTGGAAACATTAGGATGTCATGACGGTTTGCATTCATAATTACCAGTGTCTTATATCTGATCTGAAATGGCACGCATGCGCACATCGATACACCTTTGGGGTAAAACATGTAATATCCGTGTAACGACTCCTTCATTTCAAACAATTTTAACAAAAATATGCTCTGGAGCACGACAAGTAGTTAGTCGGCTATATATCTTGAGGTCCAGGAAAAAAAGAAAAAGAAAGTTAGATGTCTCGCTTTAGCTTTTTTATTATTATAGAATTATGGAAAATTCCACCCTTTTATAGCAGCTGTTTTTACACCAATATGAAATCAACCAGCACCTTACTCATGCGCAGAGGAAAAAGTCACATGAATTCCCATCTGCCGGTTCTCTTTCAAGACGCATGACTGTGTGTGTATGTGTACATATGATCTACAGTAAGACCACGCATGAAAGTGACTCAGATCTGATCTGATCGGAAGAACATCAGGTTTGTTTGTTCAAAAAGCCCTAAAAAGCAGTTCTCTGCCACACGGTAACAAAAATCTGAATTGAGTCACTTTAGGCTGGTGATGTGAACGTTGCCTGAATGACTATTTATGAATTTTTCTTTCCTGATGGATATTTCAGGACTCAAATTATGAGAGTGGTACTGGGAGCATAAGGAATCAATTTCACACATGAATTGGCCACCACACTGCGTGCTGTAATCAAAGCTGAAGGCAATCAAGTGAAATTATAGTGTGTGTGGCTGTTTTTTGGCCAGGCAGTGCGGATAGACACAAACGGAGCAAACAAGAAACAGACAGAGAGAGAGACAAGACAGACAAACAAACTGACAAAAAACCTGACATGTATAGATGTAGACAGAAGGGTATAGACTGACTAATACTGAAGACAAAGTCAGACAAGGCCAGAAGAAGAACAAAAACAGAAAAAGTCCAACAGACAGACAGATACAGTGCCAGGCAAAGGTTTTGGGCAGGTGTTAAAAAAATGCTGTACAGTAAGAATGCTTTCAAAAATGGAAGTCTCAATAGTTAATTTTGATCAGCTAACAAAATGGAAAATAAATGCACAGAAGAGAAATCCAAATCAAATCAGTATTTGGTGTTACCACTCTAAAACCTGAACTGACATCAATTCTTCTAAGCACATTTGCGCACGGTTTTTGATTAAACTCGCCAGGTAAGCTGTTCTAACCACAGATCTTCTGTGCATATACAGTAGGATGCCTTATATTCTTCTGTCTCTTAATGTAATCCCAGACAGGCTCGATGATGTGAAGATCAGGGATCAAAGCATCAATTCCAGGTCTCCTTGCACCTTTCTATGCTGAAGATAGTCTTTAATGTCATTGGGTATATGTTTCGGTCGTATCCTGCTGCAGAATAAATTTGGGGCCAATTAGACACCTCCCTGATGGTATTGCACCATGGATAGCTACAGCATCTGCCTGTATTTCTCAGCATTGAGGACACTATTAAACCTGACCAAAATTTCAACTCCATTTATAGAAATGCAGTCCCTTGCAATGCAGAAACTTGCAAGGAACCTCCGCCATGCTTCACTGCAGATACTCATTATTGTACTGCTCTCCAGTTCTTCGATGAACAACCTGCCTCCTTCGACAGACAAATATTACAAATAATGGGTCATCAATCCAGAACAGCTGCTACCATTTTTCAACACCCCAGTTACTACGTTTTTGTCCATAGTGGCTTTTGGGTCACAATTCTTCCATGAAGACCACTTCCTTGCCAGAATGGGTCCAGCTGGTTTCTGCTAGTTCTTTGCTAGTGGCATTCCCGGGCAACTTCCGATGACGGAGAGAAATGAGCATGATGTGTCGTTCATCTGCTGCATTAATATTCCTTTGCCAACCACTGTGTCCACGGTACTTAACACTGCCTGTTTCTATTTGCCTCTTCAAACACACATCTAGAAAACTCAGTCTGCTTTGAAATCTTTGCCTGGGAGAGACTTTGCTGATGCATTATATCTACCTTGTATCTTGTTGTGCCATGGTGTTTGGCGTGTGACATGAAACTTGTTGTCTTCCACAACCTCACCTTAGTAACGAGTCTACAATACCTGTTCCTCACGTCTACACTACCAATCCAAAGTTTGGACAGATCTTCTAATTCTATGGTCTTTCGTTCTAATTCCTAATACCCTTATCTCACCTATACGATATGACTAGCGGTGGGATGCGGTGTTAGGCAGGGTTGGATCCACGAGTTTCCGACATGTTTAATGTTTAATTTCTGAATTAAACATGTTACATTTTTCATGCGGAAAGATTGGAAACGTAGTCACTATGCACTAGTTGAGACAGGGGTATTAGCACCTGCTTGATATAACTGATAAATCATACACCGGACTCTGCTCCTACAAAAACCCCTTAACAATTGATGCTGGTTTGAAGCCAAAAGATAGTCCTGCCAAATATTAATCTGATTTAGATTTTTCTCCTGTTAGCTCACTTTATTTTTCTCCATCTACAAAACAAAAACATTTTACATTTTATACTTTTGAAAGCCTTCTTAGTTTACTAGTTACTACTTGTGATCTTGCATAACAATGCATATATCCGTACACTTCTGCCCACACTGCCGACACTCTGCAATAATTTGAGGAGTTAAAGCATCCTCCCTATAGTCCTGATCTCGCTCCATCTGACTTTCACCAGTTTGGTCCCCTTAAAGCAGCCCTACGAGGATGAAGATTCACTTGTGATGAAGAAGTGAAGACAGTGGTGTATTAGTAGCTTGCAGCTCAGACTAAAGAAAAACTTTTTTAAATGAAGGAATACGAATGCTTGTTGACAGATGGACAAAGTGTATTGAAAAGCAAGGAGATTATACAGAAAATTATATACTCGTCTTTTATAAAAAGCTGATTTCAATAAATTCTACAGCCAGAGTGTGACTAATGACAGTGAGAGGGACAAACACAGAGTCATAGCAAAACATATGCAGACAGATCAAGAACCAAGACGGGTTGACAGACTGAGAGACCAGACAGATAGACAAACAGGCAGATAAATAGAAAAGGAGAGTGTCATAACTATGAACAGAATTGTGATTATGTGATGTATAAAGTTTTGGCACCAGGAGGTAACAGTGGGATGAGACTGTTAAAGGAGCCGCTGTTGTCGGACCAGCCGTGCAGACAGAGCACAGGACGTCCGTGATCAGGACCCCAGACTCGACCTCTCATCTCACCCCAGGGTACGGGCATCCTGAACTCAGACACTGTCACTACAAAAACACACAGAGATACACGCAAGGTCACACTGTGTGTGTGTGTGTGTGTGTGTGTAAAAATGTATTATGCCCATTATTAGACAGGTATTGTCTTACCTGATTGCTTTGTTGCCATGGCCAAATGTCTGACACCTTTCAATGCCTGAATCATTCTTCACACACACACACACACACACACACGTTACATATCTGCAATGTGCAGTTATTTGAACTGAGAAGCCCACTTCAGGAAATCTATCTACAATAAAAGTTTTAATCCTAATTCATGCAGGGACATTCAATACACACACACACAAGCTCGTGCAGAAATACACAAAAATGATAAAAGGTACACTCATAAATCAGGTGAAGGTAAAAGCCAGGAGATCTGACATGCAAAGTCACACCGCGGGTTCAGGAGAGACGGCCAGAGTGAAGTCAGAAATAATAAGACCCGCCGCGGAGTTTTTAACACAAAAGCCGGTTTAATTAGCTGAATTGCACCAAATGGTTTGTTAAAATAGCCTACATATTCGTTAAAACTTATACAAAACTAATTATATAATACCGAGTGTGTTACAATATCAAACAAAATTCTAATACACACCGGTTTTAAATTACGAAACAAGCCAGCATTGTATGCTCTGACACATTCTATGTAGAGTAAAAACACACAATGCTAAACTATGTGGTTAAAGAGGAACCTAGACTCGAGTGAACCACATGTAACATAGCATACTAAACTGTCTATTATATAGTGTATTATATTACATGTTTAATACTAAATAATATGCATTAACAAATAGAAAGTACAAAATAGTATTTTATTGTACAATTCCAAAATAAGACATAATAAACAGTAAACAGATAGTATGCAAAAAGCCCTGTATACTGTAAACTGTATTACATATACTAAATAGTAAGTTTAAATATTATATTAAACTGAATTATTAAACTAATTATTAAAATACACCTTAAGTATATTGAGTGTAATCTATAGTACTAACGAGCAATAAACTGTAACACGTGTGTATGACTACTAACTAAACCCATAACTAAACTGTAGGCCAAAATATACTTGTGAACTTGTATGAACTGCCACATTACACTTTACTAGATAGTATGTAATACCAGTAATACCATAATAAACGGTAGTACATAGTATGCGTTACCATACTAAACTGTAGGATATATGACAATACTAAACTGTACT
>JAOTQY010000025.1:8102142-8114561 GCA_026413445.1 Dolichallabes microphthalmus | reverse complement strand
ACTACTTAGTACATAATACTATACTAAAATGAACTACAGTAGTATGTACTACCATATTAAGCTATGGAACCATAGTATGTGCTACTATACTATAGTGTATTAAATAGAGCAGTATGTTAAAATACCATAGGTTACTTTGCTAAAATATATGATGAAATATTATATTGAACACTACCAAATAATATGTACTATCATACTAAGAAATATCTTTTTTTAAACAAAAAAAAAACACAATGCATCAAACCCTGTCAAATAGTATGTCAAAATAGCATATTAAATGTAAATAATCCATCCATCCATCCATCTTCTTCCGCTTATCCGAGGTCGGGTAATAATGAAATAGCATATTAAGTACCTAAAGAAAAGACACAATTAGATTTGTAGACTTGTTTGCTGGTTTTTATTTTGAAATGTGTCTTTATCACGCAGTTCCTGTTTAAGAGTTGAAATCCTGGCTTCACTGCGTTAGGGTCTATATCAGCAGGTAAGAACTGTAAGAACACGTAGGGTTTTAAAGTCATGTTCACGTGTGAATACGGGAGGGGAAAATGCATCTACGCTAATTTATTTAATAAAATTTCAGTAAGTGTAGCCTGAATTAGCACGGTGTTTGAGCAGGAGTTGCTATGGAAGCTAAGCTAGCAGCAGTAAAGCTTTTAGAGAATAAACAGTCAGTTAAACTTCATCATTTAGGTTTTTCAGTAAAATGTTAAAGTAATGGGGGGGTCGTTGCTCTTGCTCTTGTTCTTGTTCTTGTAAGGCTTTAATTATTTCCTCTTTAAAAGCCTACTGCATACTAATATACTCCATAGTAGAATTCTGTTTTGGTTAGTACAGTATTATGTGTAAAAGTACATGTACAAAGCCAACGAAATGCAGCTAGCATCTAACCTGAAGTGCATAATTAGATAGATAGATAGATAGATAGATAGATAGATAGACACATTGATGGATTGATACTTTATTGACCCCAAAGGAATATCCAGATAAGAACTGGATGAGATCCAAATCCCTTGGATCCGAACGAGGGTATGGGTTCGTATGTCCTGGGGTGAGACTGATTAATGTACAGAAGGTTCAGTAGGTAATAAGGATATGGTATGTATGGTAATATACAGTATAACTATTTAACAAACATTGTGCGGTGGATAAGACGTGTCAAGAAGATAAATTGCTCAAATAAACACAATTTACATACTGTATGTACAATGGTGAGTCAAAAATGATCTCCAGTCGCTGCTGTGCAGGTGTGAACGTGTTACATCAGTTAGATAGATAGACTTTATTGATCCCATGAGGGAAATTATTGTGTTACAGCAGAAGTAGGTTACACAAACAGCTGTAAGGGGGGAGAGAAAGAATGTACATTTACGTTTAGGCATTTGCCCTTATCCAGGTCAACTTACATTTTTTAAATGTCATTATACATCTGAGCAGTTTAGAATTAAGGGCCTTGCTCAAGGGCCAACAGGGGTGGTTGTGGGATTTGAACCTGGGACCTTTCAAATCATAGTCCAATCCCTTAACTACTGAACTACCACTAAATGTAAATGTATATAAATTAGGACAGTATTTCAGATGCTGTATAGAAAAAAAGACTGCAAACTGAGAAAAAGAGACGATGCGTGCAAACTTGTACTTGTAGTTTGTAACTGCTGCGCAAGTGAAAAAAAAATGCTTTAACACCTCAAACAAGTTTTTTAACAATCTGAAGACATGCAGAGTAGACTAATTGACATTTACAAATTTCCTGTAGTGTGTGAGAAAAAAATTCTTTAGAAATGGAGACTCGCTTCACCAAAGGCAAGTCTGCCATCCTGGAGCGGCCACTTGCCCGAGCCAAGACGGAGGTGAGCGTGAGTGTGTTCGCGCTGCTCTTCTCGGAGATGGTGCAGTACTGCCAGAGCCGTGTGTACTCGGTGGCCGAGCTTCAGGGCCGACTGGCCGACATGGGCCAAGGTGTGGGGGCCAGCCTGCTGGACGTTCTTGTGATGAGGGAGAAAAATGGCAAGAGGGAGACCAAAGTCCTAAACATTCTGCTGTTCATCAAGGTGTGTTTTTACATCAATTTTGGTATCTGAGGGTTGAAGTCGCTCGATGACTTTCATTCAGCAAATCCGGTAAAGTGTGTCCTGATAATGAATTACACGATACACTACATGGCCAAAAGTAAACGGACACATGAACATCAAGTTGGAAGCACCCAGCTGTCTACAGTGTCTTTGTATGCTGCAGCTTTATATTACTGTGCCTTGCAAAAGTATTCATACCCCTTGAACTTTTCCACATTCTGTCACGTTATAACCACAAACGTAAACTTATTTTATTGGGATTTTATTTGATAGAGCAATGCAAAGCGGTACACAATCGCGAAGTGGAAGGAGCATGATGAAATATCTGATGATGAAATTTCAGGAACATGATGAAATTTATTTGTAAAAAATATCAATTTTTTTTACAAATAAATATCTGAAAAGTGTGGCGTGCATTTGTATTCAGCCCCCTTGAGTCAATACTATGTAGAACCACCTTTATTTTAAAGTCTTGCCACAGATTCTCAGTTAAATGTAGGTCTGGACTATGACTGGGCCATTCTTAAACATTAATATGCTTTGATCTAAACCATTCCATTGCAGCTCTAGCTGTATGTTTGGGGCCGTTGTTGTGCTGGAAGGTGAACCTCTGCCTCAAGTCTATTGCAGACGTTTTCTTTTAAGATTGCCCTGTATTTGGCTCCATCCATTGTCCCATTGACCAGTTTCCCTGTCCCTGCTGGAGAAAATCTTTCTCACAACATGATGATTCCACCACCAGGTTTCACGATGGGGATGGTGTGATCAGGGTGATGTGCAATTTTAGTTGCATTTAGGCCAAAAGTTAGATCTTGGTCTCATCTGAACAGATCACTTTCTTCCACATGTTTGCTGTGTCCTCCACATGGCTTGTTGCAAACTGCAAACAGGACTTTTTATGTTTTTCTTTCATCAATAGCTTTCTTCTTGTCACTTTTCCATAAAGGCCAGATTTGTGGACTAATAATTGTCCTCTGGACAGATTTTTCTACCTGAGCTGTGGATCTCTGCGGCTCCTCCAGAGCTTCTCTGTTTAATGCTGTCCTCGCTCGGTCTGTGAGTTTAAGTGGTGGCCATATCTTTGTAGGTTGGCATTTGTGCCATGCTCTTTCAATTTTCAGATGATTGATTAAACAGTACTCCATCAAATGTTCAAAGCTTGGGATATTTTACTTATAACCTATACCTGCTTTAAAATTCTCCACAACTTTATCCCTGACCTGTCTGGTGACTTCCTTGGGCTTCATGATGTTGTTTGTTCACTAATGTTCTCTAACAAACCTCTAAGGGCTTTACAGTATAGCTCTATCCATACTGAGATTAAATTACACAAAGGTGCACTCTATTTGCTAATTAGGTGACTTCTGAACGTAATTGGTTCTATGGGATTTTAGTTAGGAGTTTGGGAGTAAAGGGGGCCGGAAAGAAATGCATTTATCATTTCCCTTCCATTTTGCAATTATGTGCCACTTTGTGTTGACATAAAATTCTGATAAAATACATGGACGTCTTTTACTGGAACTAAGAGGCCCCAACCCATTCCTGCATCTCAGTGCTCCTGTGCACACAGCAAGCTGCATGAAGACATG
Source organism: Dolichallabes microphthalmus (assembly GCA_026413445.1). Taxonomy (NCBI): domain Eukaryota; kingdom Metazoa; phylum Chordata; class Actinopteri; order Siluriformes; family Clariidae; genus Dolichallabes; species Dolichallabes microphthalmus. The sequence continues at coordinate 8,110,900 of JAOTQY010000025.1, read as the reverse complement.
AATGTGATACGGTTGGAGGGGAAGTGTCTTGAACAGAGCCCTGAGCTTAGTACCAATGAATGAAGGCAAAATCTAATGCAAAGACTTCAAGAAAGAGTGGAGCAAAGGGGACTAAATCTAGGTGGTGATGTTTGGGTGTCCACAAACTTTTTACCACATAGTGAATGTAATGATATTCAACATGGACACTATTACGTATGTAGCACCTCTGGTGCCATTGGTGAAAAAACAAATTTCTTGACCATGATTTACTAAGGTATGGGAACACTATGTTCTAGCCACAACCTAATAACACAGTTCAATGCATGGCCACCAGGTACTATGTTGTGACCACAACTTAATAACCTCATGGCATTTAGCATCTTGTAAACTATGGACAAATTCATTTGTAACTGTTAGTATAGATGTACAGTATGATTACCTTTATTTACTCACTGACACACAGAATAACTCCAAAATAACAATTATCCGGTCACATCTTGAACAAGAAAGGTCTCATTACCACGCATTCTTAAATCAGGACTACATAGTTGCCTGCATTATACTACTGTATTTTGTTTCCATGCCAATAAGTCATGGCCACAACATAGTGTCTTGTTCCCACCCCTTAGAACTTGGTTGTAAAAGAGTTATGCTTAAAATGTCCACATCACATGAGCCCCTTTTTTTTTTCCATATCAGCAAGAACACATGCTCTAGGCAGCTGTTCTTCTATACAAAATATGTGTAGCGTGACTGGAGTCTACAATGTGTTATTGTGGAAAATTAGTTTGTTTCTGTTAAAATAGATGACTGCACTTCATTCCCAAAGGGAGATGATTTCAACAGTAATGTAATGCTACTTATATATTATGTAATTGCAAGGATAAAAGAGGAATAAAACACATCAGGTGCTAACAGGTACTGTGATGTCTTGCCACATCACCCCACCCCATCATAAATTATTAGCATGACCTGCTGTGTTTTAATCCTTACCAGATTTCACATAGGTAGATTCCAAGTTACAGCAGGAAATGTATCAACCTGTGTTCTTCACAACCATAGCAGTCTGTTGCTGTTGTAATGTCACTGAGCTCAATACCCAGTGAGATAATGAAAACAAGTCAACTGAACATCCTGCATGACCTCAGTTGATTATTTTTTGTCTCTCTGTCTCGTTCTCTCTCATCATTTAGGTAAATGTATGGAAGGCCCTATTTGGGAAGGAAGCAGATAAACTGGAGCAGGCCAACGATGATGACAAAACCTACTACATCATTGAGAAAGAGCCCCTAATTAACGCGTACATCTCTGTGCCGAAAGAGAACAGTACGCTGAATTGCGCGTCCTTCACAGGAGGCATCGTGGAGGCCATTTTGACCCACAGTGGATTCCCAGCCAAAGTCACAGTGCACTGGCATAAAGGAACCACACTTATGATTAAGTTTGATGAAGCAGTCATTGCTCGTGATAAGACTTTGGATGGTAGATAAGGCAGCACAGTTTTTAGCTCTGTCAGGACAATTGCTTGACATTAAAATTCCAGCAAGGCCAGGGTTCAACCGGGGGTTTGGGGAGAAAGTTCGGGTGTGTGACTGTGGAAGTGATGTAATAGCAGAGGTTTAATAACAATGTCACTTGACAACACCATTTACTGTTTTGAATTTTAGTTAGCAAGAGATCTAAATTGATTTAAAGTAGGACTCAATATTTAAGGGTGGGTGCTAGGGTGAAAATTATGGTGTGTTTTACAGGATGACGGCTTTAACTCCTTAATTAAAAACATTCAGGGATTTAGGGGTCCGTATAAATTAAAGATATTAAATATTTTAATTGTAAACACTTAAAATGTCACAATAGCACATACAGTACAGGTTAGTTTTGTACACCCCTACAATGTACCTTTTAATGTACCGTACCATTTCTTACCCGATAACTTCCTCATTACATACGCATATACTACGATGAGAAAAATGTAAAGTCACTGTATCATTTACACTGAGTATTTTCATGATCTAATGATTTATTTATACTGTAATTGTACTGTAAGTGTTTGAACAGGGAGTAAATATAGTACATTCTGAAGAGTCTTAATCCTTTACATGTTCAAGTAAAGGTAATGTAGTTTCTCCACCTTAAAGGTGCACAGTGTACTTGTATTTTTTTTTTTTTTTTTGGTAACTTACACCTGGTCGTTTAATGCCAGAATGAGAAGCAGCGTGCAGCAGTGTTACCCCAATGCTTGGTTTACTACTAACTTTCACTTCTTCTTATCATATCACGTTCCATACTTGCAGCTGTACAATTTTTTTTATTAAAGGAAAAAATACTGTAATTTACGTTACTTAATGAGGCATGGATATTATTGAGAGAGCTTTCTGTTTATTCTGTAATAATAAAGTAAATTATGTACTGTACTTAAAGCAAATAATACCTTGCACTGTTTAGGTTCAAGCCGTACAGGATTGTCTTGTGTGAGACTAATGATGTTTTTGTTTTTAATAATGTGGCTATCATGAAATACAATAAAAAGTTCAAGATTTGTGAACATCTATCATCTCCACTCTGATCCTGGACAACCATGTGTTTGTAAAGATGGCTTTTTGCACATTGTGGTGCTGAAACAAGTTTGGTTATTATAGTTCTAGTAAATGAAAGTAGTTTCGGCTTAGTGGCTAGCACTGTCGTTTGCACCTCCAGGGTCTTGGGTCTTGATTCTCACCTAGGGGTCTACAGTATGTGTGTGTGTGGAGTGCGCAATTTCCCCTGTGTCTGGTGAGTTTTCTCCATGTACTCCGATTTCCTCCCACAGTCCAAAAACATGCAGATTATGCTAATTGGCGTTTCCAAAATGCCTGTAGTGTGTGAATGTTGACCAGAGGTTCTTAAAAATGGGAATGAATACACTGGTCACCATTGGCCTCCACTGTCCATTGTTGGACTATAGAGGTTTCTAGATAGATGGATGGAATGAAAGTTGTGAGTATATAGTGTACAATGACATCCTGTACAATTGTGCTTTGTGTTTTAGATTTTAGAAGGCCCAGGCATGGGTGTGATGGTCAGGTACCCATATACTTTTGGCAAAATAGTGATTTGGTCTTCCTTCAATTTATTCATATAAATCACTTATCCTGTTACAGGGTTGCTTTGGGCAAATCTATTGCACCACACACACACACACACTATGGGCAATTTGGGAAGGACAACTAGCCTATTCTGTATGTCTTTGGGCGGTGGGAGGAAACTGGAGAACCCGGAGGAAAACCATCAAGCACGGGGAGAACATGCACACAGACCAGAGGCGGGAATCGAACCCAGACCCTGGAGCTGTGAGGCCACACTGCTGCCCGTGTTTTGGTCTGTTGATTTCTATTTTAATAATATTTATTATATTTTCATTGCACAGAGATCAAATTATCGCGTGAAGTCACCTGACAACCTCTAGGTACCCTTTGACTAAAATAACTTCTTAGCTAACTTCTTCCCCTGACAAGATTTGCCCAACTTTTACACAGTGAGTGTAAAGAAATAGCCTGAGCTAACAAACACAGGTCGCCAAAAGAGTGAAAGGAAATGGAAGCGTACCGCACGTCACGTGTGCGTAGTCACATGACCGCTGAATGGAAGGAAGCTCGAGCATTCTCAGAACACAGCTCGAGCCGACCGAGTTGGTTTGCGCGCACACGAGCAACACCCAGCGCGAGCCTGTTGTTTTTGTGTATTAGCACGGGGTTTGTTTTCCCTCTTATTTTAATGCATCGTGACCCAGATTCGCTTTTTATGTCGGATGTTTCTTTCGCGCTGCCAACATGGCCGTGGTGGAGCAAAATAACGTCATTCACGACTCCTCCGGTAAGTCAGCTGTACGAGTTGTGATCTCTCGCTCAGATGGTTAGAGCTCGTGGCCAAACATCCAAGGCATAGAAGTCGTATAAAATGGGTTGCAATGCAATTTCATTTTAAAAAGCACCATTGTATAGCTATGTAATGCAGATCATTAAATAAAGCTGTGTAAGCAAACTAAAGAAGGAAATGTGCCAGCTAGGTGCATATTTCTCAGTTGACATCAAAAGCAAGCAAGCAAACAAACAAATGCAAAGTGTTTTCTGAAAGGAAAGAACTAACCCGGTGTAATGTATCAAGTGATTACACATTTGTGTCCAAAGGTCTAGCTATATCAATTTCCTTATGAATATGACTAAATGGTGACAACTAACACCTTTTAACATCTAATCATTACTGATTCTTTCATAGATGTAAATAAGTCAAATAATAATAATAATAAAGTATATAAACATTGTTTAGCCAAAGGCAACTGATTATTATCAAAAAAGATGCTTCAGTTATACATATGCACACCTGATTATGCAGAATAACAGAAAGCAGTTATGAGAGTAAAAACTACTTTTCATTTCTCTATATTATCCCCTTCTGAACTAATGAACTTAACCCAACATTACACTAATGTTTCGGTTCCATCAAGGTAGAATTTCTCAGAGCCATGATCAGCCAGCTTTACGCCTGGAATGCTGTCCTCCCAGGAACTCCTTTAATTGCCAGACATGTGGAAATGGCTCGGCACGAGGTCATAACTGTACGGAGAATGTGTCAATAATTCACAACCAGGGTCCTGTAATGTGCAAATGGTGTTAATGAATGATTGTGTGTACAGTTCCCAGAGACACGTCTTTTCCATGAATTGGTGCCATTGACGTTATTCGTTGTCCGTTGATTTTCAAGGATCAAATCCACTCGCTTAATGTTCACGGGAACGACTGCAAACCACCTCGGCCGGGATCTTTATTCAATCTTTATTTTACTGTCTTCTTTAAAATGTTTGCACCATTTAAATGTTTTTCTGCAGCTAAGAGTGTAATCACTGTACTGTGTTTAAAGTCTTCTGTAAATGTCAATCAGTTTTACGCCTTCATTCACAAGAAAAGTCATTACAAGTCCCAGTTTGACTGGAATAACACACAGAAACACACAGTCATATATACTGTGAAACCTCTTCTTTGTCAATAATGAGCTGCTTGTAGCTAAACAAATTATGCAAACTGTAGTCGTTGAACTAGGGCTTGTTTTTTTCACATTTTTCATTTCAGCTGCAATATTTTTGTTTATTTATTTCAAATGATTTCTTTAATCTACTGGAATACTTTAATAGTTTGCCAAAAACATTTTATATAATTATATATGCTTCTTAAGCAGAGTAATAAAAACTTTCTTTATTCGAAAGAGTGAACCAAAAGTGGCCTAGAAACATCTTTGGCCCTCTTTTTGACCCTTTATCCAAAATGCAGATGTATATACTGTACTATACCATGCATAAGTTTGTCCATTGCAACTTCACGCTGAAATCAACAGGATAGAGTCTGGACCAGTGTGACAAAAACATCATTGTGTGGAGCAATGCACAATGTCAAGTTTAGTACATGCAGTCTGGTGAAGTTTAGCTCAATTCAGAATTATTACTTTTCCAGCTTGTACACACCACAGTCATTGTTAAAGGGAGCTGGATAATCCAGTAGTAATACTTAGATTACAGCGTCCTGCCATGTAAAACTAATCCAGTTCATATGATACATTAACCTCGTTTATAAAAAGAAGCACGGAAAAAGCCTTTGTCGCATAAAGACTAAAGCAAGTTTTGCTGCTGTTGTACTAAATTTGCACTTAATAACAATCGGCGTCTAAATTTCACACAGATTTTAAAACCATCGAATATCCGAAACATTTCGGGATTTTTTTTTTTTCAACACACTAGATGTATTTCATGAGGTCAGGGAAATACTAAAATGTGCAACGCAGGACAGCTGCAGCAGCAGAATTGGGAAACCTCGGGGCACCACAGTTAACCGCACATGTGTGTTAATGAGTGAGTTATTCATGTACCGTATATGAAAAGTCATGTCATCTTTACTGCCTGGTCTGTGGGTCGTTTAAGACTCAGCAGTTGGTTATGATGAGCATGCATTTTATCTTGTGGGCTAATCTCAATTGTGCCATGATTCAGTAACACTTTTATATCACCTGTCTGAAACGGTTTAGTCACTAGTGACCTGGGCTGCAAATAGCCCTACTTCTAACTAGGACCAGCTTGTCACTTGCTGAAAAGCATAATATAAATCGCACAATAATAAAAAATATATATATATTTCTTAAATCTGAAAACTCATTTTTGTCACACCAGAAGTGTGGAAATTAATCCAAATTGTATTTATTTATAAAAAAATTTTCCATATCTACATTCATCCTATCCTAATATAAAGGTGTTACAAGGGGCGTCAAAGTCAAACCAGGATGAAATTTCTCGTGAATGAAGGTGTAAAAATGAGACTCTAAGGCGATATAAATGATTCCTCTGACAGGTTACATGTCTCAGACACGCATCCGTCTGTGGGAACTGTACACACAATAATTCACCATTTGCACATTACAAGAACTTGCTTAGGAGTTATTTCCACATCAGACATGATACAGGCAGTTAGATCGGTTAGATTGGCTTCAGCGTATTGAGAAAACTTGTTATACACATACACACTCATAATTGCACAGTCAGAAGTCTCAGTTTAACCTGAACGCCCCCTGTATTATTGTATTGCTTTATTATATCGTGCTGGACTTCATGCTGCTGAAACAGTGTTTTGTACATTTGTTTTTGTTTTGTTTTTTACACTTTTATTTTTATGTTTTTTTACTGTTTATGGTGTATTCAGACTTTGTCCTATTATCGACAAAACACTTATTCAGGGAATATCTTTCAGAAGAATACACTTCCAGAAACGTTGTAGAATCTAGGTCAAGGCAGATTGTAGCAAAAAACACTTTACTTGCTGAAAACAATTTTCTCTTTTCTTTTTTGTCATCTGTCAGGAGCTTTATCCGAAGAGAATAGACTGAATAAAAAAGTAATTTTTTGGGAACTTGGGTTCACCAAATCTTTCAAATGTGCGTGTTTGATTTGAAAATGGTAGACTTCATGTGGATCTCTGTAAGCAGTAAAAAGCAGTTACATTTAGCTAAAAACCATATAAATCATGGCTCATTTTTGCATCAATAAAATGTCTTGATATTCGAGCTGGGCTCCACGGCAGTGTAATACCAATGTCATGATCAATTATATCCTAATGTGATTGTCTGATATTTAGGATGGGGTATAGGGTTTTACAAACATACTGGAAGCTGATGATGTCAAAATTTTTTAAACATTTTAAAAAATTGGGATTAAACTATTTATTAGACAAAAATTAACATTTATCAAATGTCTGTCCATTTATTATAAACAAATATATAATATAAACATGTAAAAAAAAAATAATAATAATTCTGACACAGTATATCCCCCTACACACATGCAGAGTATATGCATGCCCATGGATTAGCGATAGAATCTGAATTGATTTTCATTGTACTGGTCTCATGCTTTTCGATTTGTGATAAATGTAGACCTAAAATCAAACCAGAGCTCACTTGGTTGTCTTTTGTACCCCTTCCGTCTCTGCAAGTCTCTGTGAGGTTTGGGATCATCATTACCAAGCAAACCTGACAGTCCGAGCAGATCAGGCGCTTTGTGGTGTTAGTTGATGACCTATAATCATGCCGTACGTCTGTCTCGGTGAAGAGCAGAGCTGCAATTTGTGGTGAAGGTGTGTTGTGTTATTTTTTGTTTAGGTATTATTTAGTCTCGGCTGGTGTGGGTATGGGTGTGTGTCGTTTTGGGAGGCCCAGTGTTGACTGACGGGCCTAGATGTGACCTGTGATCGTTACACTCGTGCATCTCTCTGGCAGCAGAAGCGTGGGTCTTTTTGCTTGAACCGAGAACACTGAAGCAGTGACGCACACAAAAGCTGGACAGATGAGATTTTTTCCATTTTACTTATCTCTGCTTGATTGACTCTATCACTTAACATCAGACTCGCAGCCTTGACTGCAGCCTAGAAACGCCGGCATGTTCTCCGATGGTTAAGAATTTAGTCTAGTTGAGAAGACATGTCAACTCTTTAAGTCCTGTCACAGATGCTTTCTGATTAGCCAAAAGTTGATATGGTTTGACAAGCAATTTAAATCCTCTTGTTAATCTTAATCCTCTTAGTAATGTTAGTCACTGAGAGATCTGCTGATATGCTTTAAGCGTTATGCTGGGAATTGTGAACAGGAACCTAATAAATGCTTCACACTGATTCTGACTCGTGCACTAAAAGCATTTTTATAGAGGAATCATTGTCCGGTTGTTGAATATTCTCATCATTTTTGCAACGTTTTGGGTTTCACCTTAATTTCTCTTTTTTTTTGGCGTTGCTGTGTGTAGGGGCTGTGATTTATTACACCTTCAGTAAGACGTGCTGCCCTCACGTCCTCTCTGGGTTGCATGTGTGATTGTTCTAATCTAAGGTTTCTTTCTTCTTTTTTTGCTTTGCATGTTGAACTGCTTTAAGACAAATTATTTTACTTTCATCTGTGCAACTTGTGAAGTGGCACTTCTCAACCGTGCACTCCACTTACCATGGTTTATTACTTTGACTTGCAATATACAGCACAGTGTTTCCCACAGAGCCAGCGAAACGGCTTGTCACAAGTGGTCTACTACATACAACAAATACATATGACCTTTAACACAATATTCAGATTTATTTGACATTTCTATTAATTTCATATTTGAGAGATCCAACCTACAAACCCTCCCCTCCATCTATCCATATGTGACGTGTAAGATGAGGTAAAAAGAAAAAAGCATTTTAGCCAGTTTTTGCATTCGTGTGTGTGTGTGTGTATA
>JAOTQY010000025.1:8056386-8067232 GCA_026413445.1 Dolichallabes microphthalmus | reverse complement strand
TATATAAACGTAATTTACCGCGGTTGTTAGGTGCTGGAAAAGCATAAAAATGCACCTTGAAAGTGCTTGAAAAGTGCGGGAATTTGAAGTTGGTAAAGGTGTAAGAACCCTGATTCTACTGAGTGCACTTGTGAAGTATGTGGACATGCAGCATGTTGTGCCACATAAAGGATTTTCTACAGATTTAGATTCCTAAAACATTGAATTCCTGAAAATACATAGAACATTTAGGACATCAGACATTTTCGTGTTGGCTACGGCATATTACAAGTGGGTGAGTAGTGTAATCCCGGTCCAACTCGGTGTGTGCCCTACGTGCGCGGGTGCACACTTAAATTACAGCACGACCAAATTTCCCGCGTCGAGATAGGGTTGAGAGCCGCTTTGGCAGTGCCTCCCCTTCCCTTGGCTAGGCGTCACCTTTGTGCGGAGGTGCCGCCGAACTGACTAGCACACGGACAAGGCCGAAGGGCGGTCGTTTTGATAGGTAGTGGGCGTTCGAAGGATCCGTGGCCCCGAAGGGCCATTTTCGGGTTTACCTGCCCATCAGGTGTCACGCCATCTAGTGACGGGCATAATCACCCAGTCATAAGAGTCGCAACAGCGACACGGTAGTTGTAATCATAACGAGTACCCACGTGTCCCTCGCCCTCCGGCCTTCTTCGAACGCCCACTACCCATCAAAACGACCGCCCTTCGGCCTTGTCCGTGTGCTAGTCAGTTCGGCGGCACCTCCGCACAAAGGTGACGCCTAGCCAAGGGAAGGGGAGGCACTGCCAAAGCGGCTCTCAACCCTATCTCGACGCGGGAAATTTGGTCGTGCTGTAATTTAAGTGTGCACCCCCGCACGTAGGGCACACACCGAGTTGGACCGGAATTACACTACTCACCCACTTGTAATATGCCGTAGCCAACACGAAAATGTCTGTGTAGATGTTATTAGACCTAGTACGATTTTATTGCGCCCTCTAACCCCGGCTTCAAACTTGGGTTACCCACCGCTGATGCCCGGAGCCTAGACTCCGCCGTGTTTTGTTTAAGTGTGTGCCCACACGTATGGCCCACACCGAGCAATAGCCATAGGAGCAATAGGACAACCCATTTAACATTAAGCTGTTTCTAAAAGTGCTTTAATATTTGTATTTTTTTATTTTATTTATTAATTTTTTTTAAGGTGTTTAAATCCTCTGAGCAAGGCTGAAGGGTTATGTTGTATATGTTGTATCCCAGTTCAAACCTCAGCATTCAGGCCATGCACACACAACCCACTGTCAGGCTGGAGCTGTATTCTCACTGTGGTGTTAGAATAAATGCAGTGTGCTGTAGGAAATGTCAGCGTGAATTCCCAGCCCATGCCATGACATTTTTAAGTTTAAATGATGGTGTCGATTCAGTCTGTTTATTATGAAATAGGAACAAACTGTTTCTGTATTTCAGAAGCTGTTATTGCTGTCAGAGTTTGCGTTGACATTTTATATTTTTCAAATGTTTCAGTAATTAGTTGATGTATACTCTTTTAAGCAGTGGTTCGATTTTCTGCATTCCTTATTCATTGCCATGAAAAAAAAAACTATGTATACACAGGGGTTGGATCACAATTCATTAGTATGGTGTAGGGCCTCCTTTTGTGGGTGATACAGCATAAATTCGTCTTGGGAATGACAGATGCAAGTCCTGCACAGTGGCCAGAGGGATTTTGAGCCATTCTTCTTGCAGGATAGTGGCCAGGTCACTACATGATGCTGGTGGAGGAAAACATTTCCTGACTCGCTCTTCCAAAACACCTCAAAGTGGCTCAATAATATTTAGATCTGGTGACTGTGCAGGCCATGAAGATGTTCAACCTCACTTTCATGTTCATCAAACATGAAACATGCATCAAGACATGTCCATGTCTTGATGTATGTATTGATGCCTTATCATCCTGATACGTGGCACGCCTTCAAGATACAATGTTTGAACCAATGGTTGCACATGGTCCTCCTGAATGGTTTGGTAGTCCTTGGCAGTGTGCTAGCCCATGTAGCACAAGTATTGGGAATGCCATGATATTGCAGCCCAAACCATTACTGATCCACCCCCATGCCTCACTCTAGGTGGTATGCTTCTTTTCTTCACATTGTCCACAGCCCAAGATTTCCGCTGCTGGCAACATTGAAACTAACTTTTGACACGCGTGACCAAAGCTTTGGCTATAGCAGCCCAGTCATGTACATTGACCATGTGGAGCTCATTGACAAAGTGTGAAGGTTTTAATTATCAATCAATGAGGATTGGCCACCAGTTTGGTCAAATTTTACCTTGAAACCTAAATTGGCCAGTGTTTCAGTTTCATTTGTCGAATCCCTGTATTTTGTTTCATTTCCCCTCCTTTTATTTTTAGTCCATCATCTTTAAACACCTTCAGATTGATGTTATCTAATAAGAAGGTCCAGGTCTTTTGTCCTCATTGTAGAACAATTGGCCATTGTGGGAGAATAATTTGTTGGGGAGGACAGTCCAAGCATGTGGGGCATTTAAATATGTTGTGCACCATGAACATGTAGCAGTGTGCACAGTACCAATTTGCCATTGTTTCAGCCACACAAAAAATTATACTTTAAAAAAAATATTTTCTAATTAAAGCATTACTTTCAGATGCTCCCTGTCTTGAAACAGATTTATTGCTATGTTGAAAAAGGACTTTTTTGAAATTCATTTGTACAGATGGCATGAAGTGTCCATCTCAAAGTTTAATGACGGTTTTTATTGTTGTATTTTAGGCCTACTGTAGCAACTACTCGTCCTTCTACTTCCTTAGCGGCAGTTAGACGAACTACTACTGCTAGTAAATCTACAGCTTTAAGAGCTCCCTCTGCTGTTGAATCTGCATCATCACAGCCTTCCAAGGCCTCCACTACTGTAGCAGCTAAAAAAGGTAGATAAACATTAGCAGGCATATTTTTTCTGTATGGTTTGTTTATTCTGCACTTGCCGTCACATAATCCAGAATTAAACGTCCATGATTTTGTTGGACTTGCGTGTTTTGTTGGATCTATTTGCTAGAGCATCTTTGTTTACATGCTACAACACATTTTGGGCAGTGTACGTTTTTATAGAGGTTATGTCATTTTGCAAAATCAGTAGACAAGTTGCCCATCAAAATGGTGGCTGGTTTGGTTCTGGATCAGGTGTGATGTCAAATCCTATTAAGACATTACACTTCTTGAATAATTAGTGGTATTCTGTATATAGATTATTTTTTCTACTACCCATTAAATACCATTTGTGTTAACCATGCAAATGACATCTTCTGCATCCTAGATATTAAAACCACTACCAGTGCAACAGCCAGAAAACCGGTAGTCTCTTCCACTACATGCTCTACAACTACAAAGGCCTTCAAACCTGAAGCCCCCAAACTGGGTCCAGCTGCCAAACGTTTACCTAAGGACACTAAAACATCTCATCTAAAAATGGATGAAACTAAACAAGTACCAACTCGGAAGGTCCCTCCAAGTAACCAAAACATTTCCTCACGCCCTGCTTCAAGCAGAATGGCTGCAGAACTCGGTAACCACAAGCAGGGAGTAGGTAGTAACTTAGTCTCTGCAAAACGTCCAACAGCCAAACCATTGCAGTCTGTTTTGCCATTAGACATCAAAGGTAAGCCTTTGGATCAACAATCATCAGAACTTCAGGAACCTACTGCAATTTTGGAACCATCTGCCTCTGTAACAACTGTAGCCATAGCACCTGTAGAGTCTATGGTAGAAGCACAAAGTCTTTCAGCTGAGCTGGATATTGGAAGTGCCCAAACAGATCTGTTATCACAGTCCCCAGCTGTTATGGATACTGTTTCAAGCTCACCTCAGCCTTCCTTAGAGTCTGATCAACAAACCAATGCACTTATGGAAGGTCTGGGAGAAGGGGTACCTGCCTCAGAGCCTGCAAACATGGACACTGTGTTAACCAAAGTGACCATGGATGCTGAGCCATTAGATATACAGTCTGTACCTGAATTTGTAATGTCTATTCCTTCAACTATTTTGCCAGAATCTGAAAAGGTTTATGACCATGTTTTAGTTGTAGCACCAATGGCACAAGAAATGACTGATCAAGAACCTGTAACTGCTTCACCGTGTGAGGTCCCAATTATTGCCCAAATTCCCCATAAGGACTTGGAAGTTGTGGAGAAGCAAGAGCAAATCGTTTGCAATTTTGAAGAGGAAGAGGAGAGGGAGGGCAGTCAGCAGGTCTCTGTGTCTGAAATGAGTGGTACACAGCCTACTGAAGAATCCAGGCCTGGCTCAGCTGGACTGGCTGGCTCGTTATGGCGAGCAGGAGGCCTACCATCAGAACTTGACTCTGAGGATGTAAGCTGCAGCCAGCAGGGGGCCTCGGAGCTTAGTGCTCCTGGTGTTTTAGAGGGCACTGAAAGTATGGATGATCTAGGTGAGGCTAGCCTGAAAGGTGCTGACGGTGAAGGTGCATCAGCAGGATCTCCGGACTTTGAGAAGTTCCCTGATATTCCGGTCAATGAAGAAGATGACGACGATGACTATGATGATCGTGTTGATGATATGGAAGTAGAATCAGAAATGACAGATGATCCACACAGGCAATGCAATGACAATGAAGAGGAAGATGAAGACGTTGAGATGGCGAGTGAGGGTGTTACGGAGAGCGGTCTTGAAAGTTATGGAAATGCAGATGAAGATGACTTTGCGGAAGACTATAGGTTGGACAACCTGAACCGTATGCAACCTTCATCCATTCTCCCTACTAACATTTCTGCAGGAAATCCATTTGCTGATGCCTGGATGCAGCCCTTACAACCAGATCCTATCCTTGTACCCACTCCTTCTAGTCCTTGGCAAACATACTCAGAATTCCCTAACCAACCAGCAGTTCAAGCCTGTCTGGATATTGGAAGTGCCCAAACAGATCTGTTGTCATCACAGTCCCCAGCTGTTATGGATACTGTTTCAAGCTCACCTCAGCCTTCTTTAGAGCATGCTGCAGAAATGGATATGGGCCTCAAACATGGCTTGGAATCCCATTCCCAACAAATTTCTCAGTCAGACTCTCTGCTTGGCCCAGAATTAACCATCAATACTTGTAGTGACTCAAGCACACCTGAGGAGCCAAAAGATTGCAGTACAAGCCCTGGACTAGAGAACCAAAAACAGGCATCACCAGTTAACCCAATTTCTGTTGCTTTGCTGGACATAGTACCAGATCAAGGTATATGTAGATCTGACCATGAGGCTGAACCTGAAACTCTACCTGCAGATATGTTGGCTGGTCTGTCAACCGGGGCGACTTCTGCACCGTCCTCCCGTTCTTCTGCCACTGGGGATGAGGCTAGTGACACAGAAGGGGACATGCAGATCAGTGACCCTACTGAACCTCCTTCCACTGGAAATGAATGCTTTGACAACACACAAGTTGTCCACAGCAAAGCAGCTTTGGTAGAGGAATGTGAGGAGACCTGTGTTGAGACAGAAGGAGGTGGTGGTAGTGACACTCCTCAGTCTGCCACTTCAGCTGCCTCCTATGGTTTTGAGTGTACCACCTCTAATTCTAATGCCCAGTCTACGACAGAGAGCTGTATCAAAAGCCCAGGCATTTTTTCTCTCGAAAATGAAGAGCAACTTCCAGATGAAGCCAAAGACCCATCACTTATTAAGGAACTGAATCTTGCACCAGACTGTGCCCCTTCAAATGCTGATAACCTTGACCAGCAAGCAGAGCTTCAGCTTAACTCTGAGCAGGAGTACATGCTTTGTGGAAAGGTTGCTGAGGAGTTTCCAGAGCCTTGCTCACCAAGAGATACTGTCCACCCTGCCACAGGTTTGGAGTGTTCTTCCACCTCAGAGCACCAACAAGACTTGGATCTGGAAACGCCGCATTCGTACTACTCCACAATATGCGAAAAGACTGATAGCTTCTTGACAGGTAATGTATAGACTACACTTTGCCCATGCACCTTTCAGTGTTTGCTGTCTGTCAGGGTCTTCCCAGGTTTGTCTTAATGCCAAAAATGAAAGATTTGAAGAGGCTGGTCATTCAAAATGGCAGTGCCACTCCCCAACACTATTAATAGCACCCTATCAATATATGGCTTAAAAGTCCTGTATGTGCAATAACTACTACTATTTGCAATTAGATTATTTTGGTTCTGTCTTTAAAAAAAAAAAAAAAAAAAAAGGTATGTTTCCTTGTTCTGGCATGAATTGTGGCGTTTTGTCACAGAACTTGACAAATTATTCAAGGAAAAAGAACTGTGGGATTGCTCGGCATTTTGTGTATCTATCGTGGCATTTTAATGCAAATACTAATTGTTTTGTATTTTGTTTACTCTTCTCAATATGTTTGTAAGTCGTTGTTCTTGACTTTTACTCGTGTCCCCTCCACACACATGCCTTGTTTCTCCTTTGCACTATTGGGTTTGCTTAACCCTTACCCTTAATGTTGTGAAAATATATATTTTTCTTTCTTTTTTTTGAGTACCTACTGTCTTAGCTTTAAATAAAGGTTAGATATTTAACACAACTGTTTTTCCAGTTTTTTTTCTAAGTGGTGATGATGAATTACACTGGTATTAAAGTGGAAATGTACCTGAAATTAATCATTAATCTATTCTACTCTTCTACTAATCTGCTCAGTACCCCATAACGGACAAATGGAAACAATATTTTAGAAATGTCTGTAAATGACATGTAAGTTTTTACTCAGTACTACTTTTGGGTATGATGTGACAAGCTTTGCCAAGGATTGGGGAATTTTCTTTTGGCCGATCTTCTTTACAAATCCTCTCAATCTCGGTCAGGTGGGATGGGGACCGTTGGCTTACAGCCATTTCAGGTCAAGAGACCAGAGATGTCGGCCTTTGGCCGGGCCAGTCTAGGATGTTTACAAAGTTGTTCCTAAACCAATCTGTACTATATTGGCTGTGTATTTATGATCATTGTCACGTTGAAAGATGAACTTTCAGACCAGTTTGAGGTTCTGAGCGCTGTGGAGCAGGTTTTCATTGAGGATATCTGTACTTTGCTCCATTCAGCTTCCCCTCAACCCTGACCAGTCTTCCAGTCCCTGTTGCTTAAAAAAAAAACACAGCATGATGTTGGAACCACAATGCTTCACTGTTCAAATGGTATTTGAATAGTGAGCGGTGCCTGGCTTCCTCCAAGTATAATGTTTAGAATTGAGGCCTAACAGTTCAATCTTGGTTTCATCTGACCAGAGAATCTTGATCACAATCTGAGAGTCCTTCAGGTGCTTTTTTTTTTTTTTTTGCCAACTCCAAGCAGGCTTTAATATGTTTTGCACCGTGAAAAGGCCTATGTCTAGCCACTAAGAAATAAAGCTCAGGTCATGGAGGGCTGCAGTGATGGTTGTCCTTCTAGTACTTTGTGCCATCTCCACACAGGACCACTGTCAGCTTAGTCAGAGTGACAGTCGGGTTCTTGGTCACTTCTTTTACTAAGGCCCATCCCCTTTCATTTGTGAAAGGTGTGCCAAACTTTTTCCATTTGGAGGCCACTGTGCTCTTGGGAACCTACAGTGCAGCAGAGCAGAGTTTTCAGACAGCCAAAGCACCGGCCTTAGACAGTAAAAACGGTACCACGGCAGCACCAACACAAAGAACCACTTGCGCCAGGGGCTGGAGGTGTGATTATGGCATCTAACTAAAAGTTTGTGACCACCATCTTTAAAAAATTCAATGAGTAGCTCAAATTCTTCTTAATAATGATGGTTTGGTCCCAAAATAGACTCGCCAAGCCAGGAGACCTGTTCACAAAGCAATGTTGAAGTTTGCCATTGTTATGCTAGCATTTATTTCTCCACTAGCATTGCTGGGGAAAGTAGAGATGTACACGGACATATACAGTGATGTAACGATGTGACTCTCTAGCCCATAGAAAAACAAAAGCTAGTTCTTAGGTTTGATGATGAACCAGCAAATTAGCACATGGTTCACTTTGGTGGAAAAGGGTATCTGAGATCTACGGGCAGTTTCTTTGACCTCATGGCTTTTGTTCTAAAACAGTATGCATTGTCAGCTGTAAGGCCTTCTACTGAACGGTGTGTACCTTTACAAAACATGTCCAATCGATTTAATTTACCACAGGTGGACTTCAAGGTTTAGAAACATCTCGGCACCTGAAGAGAAGGCACCTGAGCTAAATTTCAAGTGTTTCAAAGGGTCTGAATACTTAAGTAAATGTGATATTGCAATATTGTTCTTTTTTCAAATAAATTACACACATTTCTAAAATTTTCACTTTATGTGGTACTATGTAAATTAATGAGTGAAAATGAATTTAATCAACTGTCCTCAGGCTGCAACAAAAAAATTATTATTTAAGTTAAGGGGGTCTGAACACTTTATGAATGCACTCTAATATAAGCCTGTATGATTGTTTCACTTGGAGTTAACCATTTAAAGCCTACAATTAATAAGCCAGAAAAGTTTTCCTGTTTTAAACTACTGGATGATAGATTTTTATTATTCTTTTTCATTTCTAAAAAAATGTTGCATTCTATAGTGGCAGCCTTGCCACTTTTTAGTACATAAATCACAATAACAAACTTTCGTATCATAAATGAATGTTGCATTTATTGAAACCTGGAGTCCGGACATTGCATTCCTATTCCAGTCTGCTTCCATTTCTATTTTGGTGTACCCCTCCCTGCCTTTTTCCCCCACCTACCCTGACTCCTACTTGAACTGCCCAGATGGAAAGGAGAAAGCATGAGATCTACGAAGCTTCGGATCTCATTCATACCAAGGTGCTTAGTTGTCCTTTCCCTCTTTTGACCCTTTTTAATGCCTTCATCTCCATGTGGTTTGGTTCTTCTGCTGTTCATCTTGACCCACCAGTTAGGGCTGACAAAAATGCTATGCTTTGTCCACCAACCATTGTTGAGTTGTCAGATGAGCTGCTTTAATGGAGGACTTGCACTGACTTGCAGAAGGAATCTTTGGGTTTGTCCAGTTTGAGACGCCCAATTGTTTACCTGTAAACTGGCTCATCTTGCACAAAGCACAGTGATCTGTTCACTGATCTTACTGTTCACATGGGTGTTTTTTTTTTTTTGTTTGTTTGTTTTTTGTTTTGCTTGAGGCATGCTTTTGTGAGTGTGAGCTCCTCCTTCCTATTTGCACATATTGCTACTTTTTGTAATATGCATGGTGCTTGCATGTGTTCATCCAGTTGACTTGTTTTAAAGGGTTTTGTTTAAAGAAACAAGCTTTATTTTTTTCACAATAGTCTGTGGTTACTGCATATACAGGGTGTGGCCGCTTTCATTGCACAAAAACTACTGCACAAAATCTCACCAAAAACTTTATGATGAATGTTTATTGAATAGACTTTTCCCTTCTGAGCTTTATTTATGTGCCCTGCTTTCTGTAGTCCTCCACTACCAATTTTATTTTTTCCATTTTTCATTTACTGTTTAATATTTTACTTATACCTGGTACTGGTATCTCACTAATATTTAAAAACTTCTACTGGACTATTTACTGTTTTTACAGAAAGTGACATCTGTACCCGGCAGCAGGAAAAGGAGGTGTGCGCAGGCCACGTGACCCGGCCACCCAAGCACCATACTGTACTACGGGTGGATCACGTGACCCGTCTACCTATTGATCTTCCTCCCAGGATGCCAAATGCAGGGTGCAAAACTCAACTCCTTCGGCTAGAACAGCATCAGCAGCAGCTAGAGGAGATTGAACAGCGGCGGGAGCAACATAGCAGAATGGCTGAGAGACGGCTACAGCAAACACAGGGTGAGAAGAAGGGGGAGAAAAACAGAATGGATCGAGGGATTGAACAGGAGAACCAGAAGGAGAAAGAAAAGGAGCTAGAGAAACAGAGGAGAGATCTGCTGCACCTGCAAATTCAACAGCAACAGGAGGAGCTGAAGCAAAGGGAGCAGATCATGCAGTGGCAACTAGAGCTGGAACAGCAGCAACAAGGTAGGCACCCCAACAACCACCAGAAGAATTTAACTACAGTTTCTATGTCACCTTCTGGCCTTTGCACTATCTATGAGGCACTAGAGACGAGTGATGCAGAGGAAGACTTTGAAAAAAAAATTGAAGAGCAAGAAATAGTGTTGAACGTAAAGGTAGAACATGAATTCTCCTTTGAAGAGAGAAATCGCAACATGGAGGCAGGCTCTAGTTCAGATAACCTTGATTCTCCACAATCACAGAGCACACCTCCGTCTCTTAATCTCGCAGAGGACTACAAAGGCTTAACTCTCTCTGTGGCCTTCGACAGTCCTCTTCTTTCTGGATCTACCTCTCCCAATCAGCCTTCTCCTATAGAGTTTGACTGGAGCAAGAAAGCCGATATTGTCCAGCAGCTGATTAGCCAGACGTTACTGCTAAATGGGGACAACTGCTCTCCACTTTTGCTCCTCCCTGGTGGGGCTGCTGGGACACTGAGCCCTCTAGAGGCAAGTCTATGGCCAAATCTGCCCCCACTTACTCCACCTTCTGCCACAGTGACTTCTGTTAGCAGCTTCTCAGCGGAGGTTTCTGGCAGTTCTCCACAAGGAGAGTGGACAGTAGTGGAGCTAGAGACTCATCATTAAGGACTAATGTTGAGGCAAGCAGGCTAAAAGGGTAGCATCTACCAGATTCTGATTTTGAACCAATGTAAGATTATTTAAATATTTAATCAGTGCCCAAACCCCCCAGCCACTGGATACAGTGCCGGTCCCAAGCCCGGATAAAATGGGAGGGTTGTGTCAGGAAGGGCATCCACCGTAAAAAAACCTGTGCCAAGTTGTTGTGCGGACTGGATATTCCGCTGTGGCGACCCCTTGTCGGGAACAGCCGAAA
>JAOTQY010000025.1:8003055-8015854 GCA_026413445.1 Dolichallabes microphthalmus | reverse complement strand
CTCTCTAGACCTCCGGCTGTGAGAGGTTACAGCATCACCCGGGAACCGAACCAGCGACCTCCGGATGATAGGGCGAGCGCTTTACCACTGCGCCACTAGGAGGCAGGAAATCGTTTTATGGGTGTTTTCAAATATTACATGCATGACACTTATAATTTACATAAACGGTATTAGCAAAAGAAATTAAACACTTTTTTTTTTGGAATGTACTCTTATAGAAAATTAATCAACGTTGCTTTGCTTCACAACGAATCACACCACCCAGTTGTTGATTATTTCCCTACACCAGCACACAGTCTGGAGAATGTTAACATGTTTTCTTAGTGCTCTGTTTGTTTGTGTGTGTGTGTGTGTGTGTATAGTCTAGGGAAATGGAGATAGCGGTGTATTGGAGGGACTTTCGCTCTCTGTGTGCATTGAAATTCCTGAAGCTTGAGGATTTCCTGGATAACCAGAAACACACAGTGAAGCTGGAGCTCGAACCACAAGGCTTGCTGCTGGCTGAGGTTCACACACACACACACACACACACACGCGCGCTTACAAGCACACATAGCTTTGCTTATACATTCCTTTGAAAAACTTCCAACCCTCAAATTGTGTGTGTGTGTGTGTGTGTTTGTCTTCCAGGTGACGTTCTTTAATCCGGTTATCGAAAGGGTTCCGCGCCTGAAGAGACAGAAGAAAGTGTTCTCTAAGCAACAGGGTAAATCCACAACACCCATCATTCCACAGAAAAACATCTTTCCTTTAACCCCCGAACGCAATGCAGCGTCTCTCAATCAAGACGTGCCTTTAGCTGCGTTTGGTTCTTCAGTAACACACGTCACACGGACGTGCTGATATGAAAGACACAGTGTGACTGTAAACATGTAGCTGCATATTTTCCACATCTGCACCTCATCTGCTTCGAGCTTTCAGACCGACTGCTAATGGCTGATCACACCCCCCCGCCGGTTCACACGCCGTTAGGGTCATTTATGGATGTGGACTTTATATAACCATGTATAAAAATACATTATTAAAAAAAAAGAGCATCAGGCAGTGAAAGGGGGGATTAAATGAGATTGGACGGATAAGTAGAAGGAAATGATGGATGAGCTCTCAGGAACATCTGCTGCTCCGTGGTGTGCTAAGTGTCAGCTATTTCCTTTGTGTTTGTCGACAGGTAAAGCTTTCCTGCGCGCGCGCCAGATGAACGTTGATATCGGCACGTGGGTGCGGCTCTTACGAAACGCCATTCCGACCGTGAACAACACAGGAACCTACAGTCCCCATGCAGCTCACACAATACAGTCAGGGTAATGCAGGCACTAACCATACGTTCATGCAAAATAATAATAATAATAATAATAATAATAGTTTTCATTTATATAGCGCCTTTCCAGAGCTCAAGGACGCTTTACAATGCGCACAGAATAAAGCGCAGATGCTTGATATAGTCAAACTGTACAGCACATTTAACACACTATGGATGATTATTATATATATTTAAGCTGAAAAACATTTTCATGCAACAGGTTTCCATACAGAAATAAAGGAAGTGTTTTGTGTGTTGCATCACTGCACAGTTTTAATGTTAATCTGAAACGAGATCTTATCGCAATTCAGTTCAAGTGAAAATGCTTTAGTTGAGAAATTTGATTTGTCGTAATTAATAGAAAATAATATTATTTTTAGAAGCTTGTAATTACCTGTGAGTTTCGTAAATCACACTGGCTTTGCACATTCAGGGTCGAGGGTTCGATTCCTGCATAGCGTCTGTGTGCATGTCCTCTTCATTCTTCAGTTTTCCCCGAGTAATCCGGTTTCCTCACACGGTCCAAAGACATGCAGAATTGGCGTTCCCAAATTGCCTGTAGTGTGTAAATAAGTATTTATGCCCTGCGATGGATTGGCACCAGGCCTGGACTGGCCATAGGGACTGGAATGCCCGGTGGGCCGACGCACATTTTTGGGCCGGAGCTGTCAATCATAATTTTTTTTCCCCCAGTTTATTAGGCCAATTTATCTATTACCGCAACGGTAGAGTATCTGAGACATGAATCGCGGCCCATTGGTTGACTGTCTTAAAGGACATTGAGCTACGGTTCGGCACGCATGCCCCTCCTCCGACCCCCCCGTATGATCTGAACGCGCGCACCAAACCCCACCCCCACCCTCTTCCGTCGCATGATACCAAAAATGCCCGGGCCGTTTTTTGGTCCCTGTCCAGCCTGGTGTACTCTATACCCTCGTGTCCAGGCTTCCCGGGTGTACCCTGTGCATGATAATCGATGTACACAACCCACAGCCTCAAGATAGTTTTTCTAGTTCATGCACGGGCCGAGACTGATCTGATAGTTCAACTAAAAGTTTTCCTGTTTTTGTCAGAAAGAAGACCTTTAACTCGAACATGCATCATTATAACTGTCCTCTGGAGACTGTGAGCTGAAATCAAAGCTCAGTGCTGCTGAGAAAATTTGCCTAAAGATATTAATACTCGAATAAATTGTTTTTGACTAACAATGAAGATTAACTCGTGAAGAAAAATTATTCAAGTTGAGAAAACTCAAAAATCTATTGCATCAATGTTTTGCCTTGATATTTTGAGTTGTCTCATTATTTTACAGCCATATTCAGATATGCAGATATTTCTCATTTTTCTAGCAAAAACTTTTTTCTTTCTTTTTTTTGTATTTTTTTTTTTATAAAGCTCCAAGTCCCTGGTATTCGAGCTTTCACTTTCATTCCTTGTTTTTGCAAATGGGAAATGCCTTTCCGCAAAAACACTTCATTCAAGATTTTTCCCATTCTTATTCTTTTGTCATATTCATATCGCAGAACTTTTCTAAATCTAAGACACGTGATATTTTTTTCATAGTCGTGTATAGGGTAGGTCATTTATCTATGGTTGTCTCACATCCTGTATGTGTGCATGTATATATGTGTGTGTGTGTGTATGATATAGGGAGATCTCTGTAGAGAAACTGAGCCTGGACTCGGATTCCCCCATGAAAGTAGAACTCAGGAGAGACATGACGGATGGACAGACTCCGGTAAGAAACAACGGAGATGAACAACATTACTACATGACGACGTTTGTAATATCTATCCTCTATTGTAAAAACTTCAAAGGATGATATTACAGTGTTTTTGTTTGATTTTTCCTCATGTTTCAGGAGAGACCACATGTTATTGAGCCATGCTCTCCTCAGGACCCTTCTTCACCTCAACGACCCAACAGAACACACTCGCTTAGCAGGTATACACACTCACACACGCAGAAATATGTACACATCGTCGCTGTGTTCTGCTTTGTTTTGTGTCACAATGTGCATGATTGTGTGTGTGTGTGTGTGTGTCTGTAGTAAACAGAAGAAAACTCCATTGGGACTTCAGGATTTCAGGTTGATCGCTGTCCTGGGCAGAGGCCATTTTGGCAAGGTGAGTGTTATCCCTTGTTTTGTCTGTAACCTCATATTTTTTCTTTTTTCTAAAGCTGTACATATGCTGTTCCACAGTTAACGACTTCCGTAAATGACTTTTCCAGGTACTGCTGGCCGAATATAAGAAATCAGGCTCGATGTATGCTATCAAGGCACTTAAGAAAGGAGACATCGTGGCCAGAGATGAAGTGGAGAGGCAAGTCTGCATCTGAATGCATTTAGAGTGTTATGAAAGCTGTAACTCAGAAAACATGGGGATCGGTTGCTTCCAAGTACTGAAATGAATAAATCATAGGGAGAAGATGATCAGAAATGAGAAAGCCAGGTTGAAAAAGGCAAAAACAGGAAATTGGGAAGAGCCGATAGATGGGGGAAAGTGTGAAATAATACCAATAATCTGATTAATTTGAAGCGTCAGGACCAAAAAAAAGTCGCCCACTCTAAGATTTCATTAAGTCATCTTTAGCTTTGATGTAGTGGCCGGTTCATGTCTGAAAGTGATTCCTCACGCTCCCTTTAAGTCCTGGGACATGTCAGTGCTGATTAACTGATCACCTGTAATGTCATTCAGTGCATTCGGGTCGTCAGCTGACTTCATTTCATTGCCAAATAACGTTGCTGAGTCTAGACCTGACCAACTGAAACAACGCCAGATCATCACACTGTGTCCAGAGGCTTGTACTGTGGACACTATGCATTATTGCTTCATGCGCTTCCCTTCTTACCCTGACACACACATCGATCTGGGATAGGGTCAATCTGACCTCATGACCTTATTCCATTCCTTCAAAGTCCAATTTTTATGCTCTCTAGCAAATTAAAGTCTTTTTTTTTCTGGATTGGTATATAACAAAAATAGTTTCGTCCCAATCCTGTGAGTTCGCATCTCATCGTGAGTGTATGGAAATGCTCTTGTTTTCACTATTAAACATAGCTATGGTTTTCGCTGTTGATTTATTTTTTTTACCATTCTAATTAACCATGTGTTTAAGTGATCTTCATTCATGATTTTTTTTTTTCCCCAACCACATTTCTTCCCCAAAGGTAATAGTTCAGCACTAACCCTTCCAGGTTTTGATAAGGTGTTCAAGAATTCTTAACACAGTTCAACTAATTTCAAATCGAATTGGCAAATAATGAAAACAAGGGGAAATCAATTAAAATTTAAATTGGGCTCAGCAATAATATCCAAAGAATGGCAAGGCAGCGTAGTCGTGATGCCGACTTGTTCATATTCAGCCAGCGATGACCTCTAGTGGTGTGGTGTGGAATTGTTCATTTAGAGTATCATAATTAAAAAGCACTACATATTCTCAGTCCTTACTGTCCGTCACTGATCTTGTTACTTCTGTCTCGTTCACTTCATCAGCCTGATGTGTGAGAAGCGGATCTTTGAGATAGTGAACACCTCTCAGCACCCGTTCCTGGTGAACCTGTTCGCTTGCTTCCAGACACCGGAGCACGTGTGTTTTGTCATGGAGTATACAGCGGGCGGAGACCTCATGATGCACATCCACGCCGACGTATTCAACGAACCGCGGGCTGTGTACGTCGCCGATGCGTAACATTATTTCTGTGTGTGGTGGGTAGGATTGAAGGTGCTTCATGATAACTTGTGTCTGTTTGCAGGTTCTATGCTGCCTGTGTGGTGCTTGGCCTTCAGTTTTTACACGACAACAAGATTGTCTATCGGTACGAGACACGTCCCCTGTGTATGCTTTCTTTCTCTCCGTTTGTTAGAACCGTGAGACGATATATTGACTTTGACTCTCTTAATATCCAGGGACCTAAAACTGGACAATCTGCTGCTCGACACAGATGGATATGTGAAAATAGCTGACTTTGGACTGTGTAAAGAAGGTGGGATGTGTAAAAAACATACATAATAAAGTTCCCCTTATATGATATGAGATTATTTTCTCAGATTACCTTTGCCTTTCTGTGTTACTTTTTTAAGGTATGGGATTCGGGGACAGGACGAGTACGTTCTGTGGGACTCCAGAGTTTCTGGCTCCAGAGGTTCTGACAGATACGTCCTACACACGGGCGGTGGACTGGTGGGGACTCGGAGTCCTGATCTATGAGATGCTTGTTGGAGAGGTGAGCATGTTATACTTCCTTGTTACAGCTTTTAAAAGAACACTAGAGCATTTTAGAAGGCATGGTGGTGTTGTGGTTAACGCTATCGCCATGCACCTCCAGTGTCCAGGTTCAATTCCCCCATCGTGGTCTGTGTGCATGCAGTTGCCATCCACGTCCTACCTGTGTTTAGTGGGTCTCCTCCGGGTACTCTGGTTTCCTCCCACAGTCCAAAGACATGCAGATTAGGTTAATTGGCATTCACAAATTGCCCTTAGAGTGTGTATGTGCGTGTGTCCTGTGATGGATTGGCACCCCATTCAGGCATTCATAGCATTTTATAAACCTAGTTTCTATCCACCACATCTGTATATAGAAATGTTTCCTGTGGGATAAGAAAGAAGTTATCAATGTAAAACAACAGCCTTATTTATGGGGTAAACACATCACATGAAAGACATGCAGCATTAAATGGTTAAAGGAGTACTTGAGTGTTTTTCAGTCTAATCTCTATAGATCACGTGTGTAGCGTACGTGTGATAACCACAGACAATAATTTTGACACGTCTCGCAGTGCCGAGACAAGAACAGGAAGTCTGTTTACTTAAAACTCACTTGTAATAGATATCTAAGGACAGATGTTGAGTTCTATAACAACTATGTTATTCAATATAAGTCAATTCTATAAACTTTATACGCTAAGAATGAAGCTTAGAATGAAAAAGACAAAAAGATACACAGAATCTAAATATTGTATACAGTATAGCAAATGTATTTAGAATTTAAAACACTAATTCTAATTAGTAACCCTAATTGTTATGTAAAAAGTCTAAATGATATAAAAACCTTTAAAGTATAATTTACAGATAGGCTTAACTAAATCATTTTGGAAAAATGTGGAAATGTGTTTCTTGTACAGTAGTTCCCAAAAGTATTAAGACTACATAAGCATGCAGTACATATGCCATATACCGTAGTATAGATCGCTGTGGTATAGATTTCACTAATTAGTGGAGACAATAGAGATTCTGGAGTCATGGCCTGGTTCACCTCCGGATCTAAACCCTACAGAAACCTGAAAAAATCAAATAAAATTGATTGTTATTATGAAAATAATTCCTTTTAATGAAAGCCCTTACACTTTTATTATAAGTGGGTTTTGAGGAAACAGATTATTATTATTATTATTTTGTTCTTTTCTCATGTTAATATTCTTATTTTGCTAATCACAGACATGCACTACTGGTGTGATCATTTCTTTACTAATAAAAGATTTTTCTTAAACATGGAAATGTTTATCTTGCGTATGTTGTGTAAGTGCCGGTTCCAATAAATATATACCATTCTTTACTGATTTCGTAAATTAATGTTTACTTCCTTTTTTGTGTGTGTTTTTGTGTATGTCCTCTTTTTCTCTCTTTCAAGTCTCCATTTCCAGGAGATGATGAAGAGGAGGTGTTCGACAGCATAGTCAATGATGAAGTCCGTTACCCACGATTCCTGTCGTCAGAAGCGATAGGAATAATGAGAAGGGTGAGTTTGTAGTCTGATTATAAGATTGAAGCTGATTTATAAGAGTTAACTGCAGGCATGTACTGTAGATGATAAAGAAATATTATATAGTCCTAAATTGCTACTGGTACGTGAGACTTGAGGGGATTCTGACGGTGTGTTTTGTGTCAATCGACAGCTGCTGAGGAGGAATCCGGAGAGGAGGCTGGGCTCTGGAGAGAAGGATGCTGAAGAAGTTAAGAAGCAGCCTTTCTTTAGGGTAAGGGAAAAGAAACATCTAAATTTTTTGTGTTTTCACCAACATTTATACTATTTTCAACATTATGTCGGTATTTAACTGACAGCTATATCATGAACCACCTGATGCGATATTATCACGTTCTGATCAGGTGGTTCCTGTTCCTGACCTGATTAAATCTGTATCGCGATTCCATTAGTATCAAGATTTTATAAATATACTAATGAATTTTTGAGATTTTGTTTAGATTTTGTTACAGTTCTAAATGAAATAAGAAACTCCCACAGAGGTAGGTATGCTAGTGAATAGTTTAGAGTGTGCCACCTGTAGGATTATTGAGGAACAGCAACGTATCACCACCTCAAATGCAAACTTAAAAATAAAGAATATAAGTAAAGAATAATTTAAAAAAGTAGATTCTTTAAATCAGTGTATCAAGATATAATTTGCTACACAAATGATTCATAAGAATCATAAAAGATACATAATCAAATTATTTCCCCCACGTCTAATATCGTCCCTGTAATCAGAAATATTTGAAAAGAATCTTATAGATGTCAAATTGTCTGTTCTACATATTGAATGGACAGAAGAAATTGATTACTTTCTGTTCGTTGCAAACCAATCATGTTTGTTGTCTTAAAATGAGAAGGACATTCAAGGACCTACTTCAGCATTGAATCCAATGGTTGGGGTTTGGGTACTGGGAGGGATTTGAACTCCTGAGCTACCAATGCACTTTATTTTAATAATGATATTTCAATAATAATAATAATAATAATAATATAGTCCCTGTAATAAGGTGAAACATGGGTGACAATGTGTTTATTATACTTTATACAGGAAACACATAGGACATATTATTGTTATGGTCCGTCCACTACAAATTTTCAAGATCCATAGTTCTTGGACTTAATAGCATTACGAGTCCAATGTGCTCTTTAATGCTGCCAGTTTTGGGCTTTTTGATAAACAAGTCCAAACATTATGTACAATAGTATTAACTAGGAGAATGTTCCTCATATTCAGAATCAAGTTACTCGCATGCTTAAATCTGCTTTTATCTCTGCCATGTACTGTAGATCATGTTAGAGTTTATACCTGGGATCATGGTGGATTAGTGGTTAGCACAGTTGCTTCGCATTTCCAGGGTTGGGGGTTTAAATCCTTTCTCCACTCTGTGTGGGGTTTGCATGTTCTCTCTGTGTTTAGTAGGTTTCCTTCAGCATTTCAAAGACATTCATAGGTGTATTTTGGGTATACGCTGCCTTAAACGTTCCCTCATGTTTCCACGCGACATTTTACAGGATAATCGTTATACATAACGGATGCATGTTTGTGCTTTTACGATTAAACAATATCCAAACTTCCACCCTTTTTATTAAAACTTATAAAATAGCACTTGATCCAGTATATCTGATTATTTTATATTTTTCCGCTTTTGCATAAATGAATACCAGTTAAATTTGTATTTATGTCTGAGGTCTGCTGTTTAGAATTTCACTATTGAATCTTAACTAGATGTGCATGCTGTAACTCAGCTCTTTCTCTATTCCCTTCTTGTAGAATATGGACTGGGAGGCGCTCCTCCAGCGTAAACTTCCTCCCCCGTTCGTTCCCACTATCGGAGACAGTGAAGACGTGAGTAACTTCGATGAAGAATTCACGACGGAGGCGCCCACCCTTACGCCCCCGCGAGAACCCCGCGTGCTCTCGCGCAAGGACCAGGAGAGCTTCCGTGACTTTGACTACGTCTCCGACCTCTGCTGAGCTCCTGTCACGGTCGCAGACAGGTCGTCGTCTAGGATTGTTTTTGTTTTGTTTTTTCACACTGTGATAATATGAAGAGAGATGGCCATAACCACTACACTGTGACTCAGCGAAGTCGAAAGGCCGTTCTTTAGGATGGCTCGAGTGTTAAGAAGGAGTTTTACACTGTGATGGAGGATGAAAGCGGCACAAGACAAGAAATGTGACAGGACTCTTTCTTCATCTGCCAGGCGCTTCTGAACCGAGCGCCGTATGAGTGAGATTGAATCCAAACCAAGTACCAGACCTGAGCAAAGTCACAGGACATGAACGCATAACTTTCCAGTAACAGTCCTAACCACTGAGCTACCACTGCCCATTTGAAAAGCAGTTCAAATGTAGTCGTTCTTTATCGTCTTTCGATCTCTGACTTTCACCCCAATGGCATTTAGTAACAGATGATCCTCTTGCTTTCTTTCTTGCCTGACTTGATGTTTTTAAACCCACTGAAACTCTTTTGCATTTTCAGATACCACGGGGAGCCTTAACTTTATACACTGTCGCTTTAGAATCTTGTAAAAATCTTCTTAAAATCGTCTAAATGTCTTGTGAGCATGATAATTGAATGGAATGAAACTAAGAAGGGTCTTGTAAATGGTTGGAGGGATCTAATGAAGTGATATAAAATAGTGCTACATACAGTATATGACATGACAGAAGCTAAAATGAGCATAAAAGCTTATAATTACAAAAATGGATAAAGTGTCAAATACTCCAGATATACTGTAGAACATCGTGCACATGTTTATTATACCACCAGCTATGAATGAATATCAGAAAATGGACAGATTTAAGACCAAAAACAGTTTAAAAGAATGGCAAAATCTGATCCTGTGCTTAAGGTAACATGAGCATTTGAAGCTCAAACTTAGACCAGGGGTTTATTAAGGTTCTGCATACTATAGATGTATGTTTTAGCTATGAGTGTACACCATAATACAAGATGATTTGTCTCATACAAACTTTGATTTCAATCTGAGATACCGCTATTTTTAATTTGCAAATAATGATGATGAAAAAAATTATTTTAAGTATCCGAGTTACATGCAAAGTTAGTTAGTCCAGTACCTCCAAAAAAAATTTTCTCTTCCCTTAATGAAGGATGCGTTTTTTTTTTGTTTTGTTTTTTTAGCTCTTGTGCTTTTTCTTGGTTTTAGGTGGAAATATGTAGCAAATTCAAGTTTATTTTAATAATCCTGATCATGTATTGTTCAATTTAAAACTGTTTTATATTTCCCCTCTTTGGAATCACTGACTTGTGTAATGTAAAGGTTTATTTTTTTTCTATGCAAAATGGAGTTACTTTTGCATACCACACAGATATAATACACTGTGATAAACTTGTAGCACAACTTCTTAGTAGACCTTTTGCCTGCAGACTACATTAATGTCTGTGTATCAGCCATCGCAACATCCGGGAAAGAAAATCAGACTAAACTCTGTATCTGTTTCCAGTGATCTGGAGGTCAGTATGGATGGTGTCTATCCAGTGTACACTTATTACACAAAGTCTAAGATGATCTCTATTTATAAAAATGTGTTGTACAAAACTTTTGTGTTTGTCTATACATACATACACGCATACATAAAGAGTCAGACTTTCTTGTATTTTTATTATAGTCTTAAGGAATAGTTCTCCAGGCTATTAAGAAAACAAAGTGACTTATGAATATTTCAAGCTTTAAAACTCCAGCTAAAATAAGGCACGAACCAGTGAGAAACAGGTGCAGATGATGACAGATGATCAGGCCAGTGATTAGTGATGCTGAATGCTAAGTGGTTGGAACAGACGAGAGGGGAAATGAGGTTGCTGCTAAGGTTGTTAAATAAACTTTTATTTAAGTTGAAGAAATTAGAGGTGACTCAAGACTTTTGCATCGTATTGTATAAATATTTAGACACACAAACACTCTAGAAATTTCTTTTATTTACTCACCCACCTTCAAGTAACTGCTTCTCAGAAACACTTTCATGACCTGAGGTCAGAATACATACAGGATGGGATGCCGGTCCTTCACCATTCAGACACTCTTCACCAGTTCTCGTGTCATCAGTTCTCGTTTGCATCATGCTTCCCGAAGGTGGGAGAAAACTAGTTGGAATTTTAGTTATTTAATGCCACTCCTTGAATAGTCTTTCCCTTTAAGCAGCAATGCTTTATTTAAGAATCCAGGATTTAAGGACTTCACTGGTATTATAATAATCGCATTATAAGCACTCTTGTAGTTGAAAAAACATCTTATAATGTCAGTTGAGATACATTCTTGTCAACAGTTTAAATTAAAACAGGTTGGTGATTTGAGACACACCCGACTGTATACAGCATGTTGGTATTTCATCACACAGTTATGTCTTGTCATGTTAATTTCTATAAAAAGAAAAAGACTGCAGGATATTGCAGCACCTGTCTGCCTATACCTATGCATAGGTGTAGTTATAATGGTTTTATTGAGTTGTGTTTTAATGTGAATTTTTCATTGTGGTGAATAACAGTCCTTATATATGCTGTAATGTTATGATAAACACGTTTATCCTGCAACTCGAATCCCAGAAATACAGTACTAAGAAATGTGTTTATCCCTTAAAAGAAAGCAATGATGCTTTAAGATGCAGTTTTAGTAATTTTAGAGTTTAGCTTTGTATGGTCCAGGTTCCCACCTCAGGTCTGTGTGTGTTTGGAGTTTGCATGTTCTCTCCGTGCTTGGTGGGTCTCCTCCCACAGTCAAAAGACATGCAGATTAGGCTAATTGGCGTCCCAAATTGCTCATATAGCGTAAGTATGGTGTCTTAGTGGTTATCACTGTCTAATACTGTTTAATTACCTGAAATACATAAGGTGCATTAGATAAAATTTTACGAAATCCAATCATGTCGATCATGTTGTTTAGGTGGAGATGAAAAATATTTAAATGATTCCCTTCTTCCATCCATGAACACAGACCAGTGGATCAACGAAAATTAGCATAACTTTTTTTTCTTCTTAGTAACAAACTCTTTCTGGTGGAGGTGTCTGATCTGAGAATGCTGAAGAAACCTCTCAGGATCCTGAACAATACATCTCATCCTCTGTATACCACACTGGTGTCCTACCCAAAGCACATTCAGCCATAGATTAAGACCATCGAGAAGCACCACATAAGGTCTTTCCTTCCTGTGGCTATGAAACTTTATATCTTCTTCCCTTCTGTATAGAGGAGAGCTAAAATTATGGTCACTGCCTGGAAACAATAGATGCACTAGCATAGGGGAATGGATGGCCATGTAAGCACAAACATGTTTTCCAAACCCTAAGCAGAAAAAAAAAATTGTTTTTTTTTTCCAAGATCACAATGTAAACAGTTCTTTTTTGTATATCGTGTTTTACTAATTTTCAAACTTATTCGTTTTATTGGTCAGAAATAGATCAATCGCCAATTGAACCTTTCCATGTGATTTTCAGATTTTAGTGTTTAGCACAGATGCCTTGCACCTCCAGGGTCTGGGTTCGATCCCCACCTCGGAGGCTGTGTGCATGGAGTTTAAAACTTCTACCCATGCGTGGTGGGACATGAAGAAATGAAGATGGCGTTCCCAAATTGTTCGTAGTATGTGAATGCGTTTATGAATGTTGATTCATACGGAGGTCCTACCACGGTCGTAAAAATGGGAATAAATACAATGGTCACCATAGGACTCCACGGTCCCTACAGAAGGCTGGACTACAGAAGTTCCTAGATGATTGGTGGATTGGTGG
>JAOTQY010000025.1:7988620-7998694 GCA_026413445.1 Dolichallabes microphthalmus | reverse complement strand
GAAAAAACAGTCCCGCGCAGACCTCTACGTGCAACCACACGTGCCTTCAGACCTATTTTTTGCCGGGCGAGCGCACCCCCCCCGCGCCGCAGTTCAAATCTGATCGGTTAACGGTTAATGTTCGGTTAATGAACAGCGGGTGTCGCTTGGGAAAATTAATCGCTATGAGCATCCCTAGATGTAACCATAAAGTGTTGTTACTGGTATATGAAGCGAGTTACTAAAGAATAGACACTGACTTACAGAGCTTTACCTACACTGTGCCTCCACACTTTGGACATCATATCAGGCCAGGCCACATAGTTGGGGTTTACGTGAGACAGAGCAGAGATCGTTATGGATTTGTATTAGTAACATTGTGTTAGTTGTAGGGCATTGTCACTTTGTCCACCATGTCAGGACTATTTGGTTACTCATGGTACAATAGTGATTTCTTTTCAGTATTGAAAGGAGTAAGGATAAACTAGTAAATGGTACATGATCGCTCTCTGCAAGTCATAATATAAAGTCAAACTGGGACTTGTGATGACATTTATGGTGAATGAAGGCATAAAATGACTGAGGTTTAAAGAGGAATTCAAGCACAATACAGTGATGAGACTGCTTAGCAAAAAATCTAAATGGTGCACATATTTTAAAGAAGGCTATACGATCCTGGCTGAGGTGGATCTGAGCCTGATGCAGTAAACATTCTGCAAGTGGAGCACCTTTTCTTTGAAAATCGATGGTTAACCTGTCAAAAACTTACAGGACCTGAGCTGGGAGTTATTGCCACATCCCCCGTTCATCCCCCGTGACCTCGGTCCAAGCTATTTCCACGTAATAGTTCCTGAGAGGCGGGGTTTCAGACATGAAGGATGCAGCACGGTCATGGCGCCAGTGTACTGAGAAAACTGTGTGTTGATATCCGAAGCACTAGTGAAACGCAGGGATAAGTGTATTAGTGTCGCAGGGGATTATATAGAAAAATAAAAGGAGTTTGTTTGAATAGTTTTATCAAAAGTCTGGCTTTGACTTGAGCGCCTCTCCTGTTATAATGTATAAGTGTGTTCTTACACTGGTGTATAAATATTTTTTGTTCTGAATGAAGGATTAGATGCAATGTCCGGTCGGATATTGCTGTGTGATGTCTTTGTGTATAGAGGTTCAACTTTAGACGAGATCTCTGCAGTATGCGTGTGTGTGAGTGTGAAAGATGAAGAATAGCTGATTCTTCTTCTTTTTTTCTCCTCAGTAATGAGCGTGTGTGTGTTTTTCTGTCCTGTATCTAGTCATCGTGATCCAGCTCAGTCCTGCTCCAGCCCCTTCCCAGCGCGCAGGTACCATTCACCAAATCACCCTCTGCCACTGCATCTCTCTCTCTCTCTCTCTCTCTCTCTCCACTTCCTTCCTCTCCACCTTCCCCATATACACACATCGCACCACATTCTCCCTCAGTCATTCTCTCACTGTTTTGATCTTACTGTCTGATTAGCTATGCTTACACATGGCCTAATATTTAATAGTTCATAAAGACACAACTGCATTTAAAAAAAATAATACTCCAATAAAAACTCCACCACTTCACCATTCTGAATGGGATTCCTTTCCGGCTAGACAGGTGGATTCATCATTTGAAACGATAATGCAGGACACACGTTCCTCCTCCTACTATCTGTTTCTTTCAGACATGTCGTTTAGACGCTAGATTATTTCCGATTTGCCTGTAAGCATAGCCATATCCTCCACCCCCACCCCCTTTTTCTTCCATTCACTTTCCCAAAGCAATGATTGCGTTTCATTTCATCGCTCGGTGCACTTCACGCAGTGAAACGGGGATAAACTGGAAGCATTCGAATCTCGGATAGACTTAGCTTTCTGCCTGCATCGCCTCCGTTTGATTTACTCCTTTCCTGCATTCTCTGTTCTCATTTTTTCTTTTCCTTCATCCATCCATCTATCCATCCCTTGCTCCATTCCTTTCTTCCTCTGCTGGAGCGAGTTTCAGTGGCAGGGCTGTGTGTGTGTGTGTGTGTGTGTGTGTGTGTGTGTGTGTTTGACTTGGAGAATGGATTAACCCCATTTTTGATGGATGGACACAGACACAGTGCATGACGTCGCTGTAACTGCACGGCTCGGTCGCAACAAACACGCGTGTTACGCACAGCTAATCCAGCACTTGACAGACCATCTGAAGCGGCCAGTTGTCGCTGGGTTCGAACTAGCCTGGTCTTTCCTCCTCCTCCCTTAATCTGTCTGACTTTCGGAATGGCTGACCGTTTACAAAGCTGAGTGCTGCAAGAGTGCGCGTATGTGTGTGTTTGCGTGTACCGCAGGTGTCTTGATGTTTGCGTGTGGCTCAGGTGCCTGACTGCACTGACTAACCCACACTAACCAGTTTTCCTCCACAGGCATGATTTCCACCGGAGGAAATCAGAAGCGCGGCAGTCAGAAAGCCTTGACGTTGCACGGCCGAACGCAGCACGAGAGCCGAGCACATCGGCTTTTTCACGTCTATAATCTCAAGCGTTGTTTAACATATTACTGTAACGTGTACTAGGTATACAGTTTACCTGGCGCTAAGAGTAAAGCTGTGGAGATAACATTTCTTTAAGTCTAAAGCAAGCCATCTCCTCAGATGAAGGTCTGTCATCGCGTGACAAGATCGCACTGTCCACACTGCCTCTGATAGCGTTTCTTCTCCGTCTCCCCCGTCTTCAGCTTTGCAGCTGCCGCTGGCCAACGATGGCGGAAGCCGCTCCTCTTCCTCAGAAAGCTCACCGCAGCACCACTCGTACCCCAGCCGACCACGACACATGCTCACGTTGCCTACTCCACCCTACGGCCTGCAGAAGAGCTTGGAGAAGTACGTATCCTGAGCACGCGGGAGGTTGTGCTAACGTACAGTTTTTTTTCCATTCAACTTTGTAATCCTTTCCAGACGGATACATTTCAATTAGGTTTTTTCTCATCAGTTTTATGATTTCATTAGACAGGTTATATTTAAGTGATTTCCTGATTCGACAGGTCTGGTAGTAATCAGTCATGGGTGTGGCAAGTGAAATTTACAGCTTTCCAAAAAATGTTCAATCATGATTTAGCAAGGTCTTGTATAAAGGCAATCATTTTTAATTCCATAGGTCTAAGTAGGTTTTCTTTGGACAGCTTTTTTCCCCCCTTAATAAATGAAATCATCATTTTAAAACAGCATTTTGAATTTTTGACAAATATGAAAAAGAAAATAAAAAAACAAAGAAGGGGAATATACTGTATGTCAATACTACTCAAATACACACACACTATGAAGTGATCTAAACACTGTTTCTGTATCCGCAGTGCTGAAATAGACCAGAAGCTACAGGAGATTATGAAACAGACGGGTTACCTGAAGATTGACGGACAGGTGAGACACGCCATCCACGACACGATGTTCAGAATGAACGTGCTAGAGCAAGATATTCCCAAGAAGAGCCAACATATATGGCTTAAGGAAAGCATTTATTATCCCTGATTGTTTGCTCCAGTGATGTTCGAGACACTTGAGCCAAACCCACCCAGGGGATAAGACACTCGTTGGAAAGACTGAACGAGGTTATTTTCATTTTCAACTTTATCAAGGTCTATTTGAGTGTCTACATCAATGAGCTACCACAGAGACACACCCCTTCAAAGCAGCAAGCCTCTTGTTATGAGGTCACAATAGGGGAAAAATAGGGGAGTTACATTGATTAAACCCCTGGCCGATGCAAAAATGGAAAAAACGTAGCCTTGTCTTAAATATGTTTGTATATACCTCCTGCGTATCTACAAATGACTAAAAAAAAATTCATTCTGTTAGTGTAATAGTGTGCAGCTTGCTGTTTTGTTAATACAGTCTAATAAAATTACAATATTATGAATTGACTTAGAAATATGGAAAGCACTCATGTTATAGATTCTTTAAAAATGTAAAGTAAAAAAGGTTTTATTTCTTTGTTTCAATTTTAATGATTATGACTTACTTCACACAGAAGTTAAAAAAAATCCAGTCTTTCAAAATATTAAAATACTACTGTAGATGTGCCCATGACTTTGAATTTAATTGGACACTCATAAGCGCGTTTTAAAAAAAATACAGTGCCATCTAAAATTTTTGTGTTACCGTGAAGTGTACAGAATGAAGGTGTGAGCTTGCATTTATTAAGTAGATTTCAACTGTACGTTCATAAGCACGTATTAAAAATTGTACAACGCCATCTGTTGAATTTTGAGACAAACTAATGAATTATTTATTCGTTTTTTGATTTTTTCATCATATAAGGGCATTTTCCGTAAAAAATTCAAAGTAGCATATCTTTACTTCCTGTGGGCCGATTGCGATGAAACAAAGCCTGTATGTTACCTCAGGTTACTAACTAACTCGATTAAATGCTAAATGCAAAATTAGTTTGGTAGTTTTTATGTGATGCGTGCACAAACAAACAGACAAAAATTCCCGAAACCATCTTAATGTGTTTGTTTACTCATCTTACATCCTCGCAAATATTTTCAATGTTCAGACAGGCCAACTTGCATGCCAACAGTTTAGATTTCCTAAAAACAATCAAAATGGATTTACAAATACAGAAATATCCACCTTCTGAGAACTATGTTGATTTATGCACTCGATACATGGTCATTGCATGGAGGTAATTGGTAAAATTCTTGCTACTGAAAAGTCACCAGAACTATTAACTGATAGTGCTTTTAATATCTACAGTTTGGAAAAAATCAG
Source organism: Dolichallabes microphthalmus (assembly GCA_026413445.1). NCBI lineage: Eukaryota > Metazoa > Chordata > Actinopteri > Siluriformes > Clariidae > Dolichallabes > Dolichallabes microphthalmus. The sequence continues at coordinate 7,993,962 of JAOTQY010000025.1, read as the reverse complement.
GAGCAGCTTCCTGTTTTAATATTAAATATTTAGTATTTCATCAGGTTAAAGAGGCTGATTTTGCAAATAATTCAGGTTGAAATTTTTTTTTGGATCCTTTTAACTAATATTAATTTTAATATTAACAACTTTTGTGTGTGTTTTTGTCTTTCTTCTCCTTCTTTAGCCTTTTCCCCCCTATCTTGTTGTAATCTTAATTTGCTTTTGTACGATTGGTCAAATGATTGTTTTATTCATTTGTCGAACTATTAAATTTGAATATCACAATCAATAGATTGCAGAAAGGAGAAAATATATATCTACAGTTTATGATGTACCTACAGGCGACAGTCAGTAATTGAGTGATACTTACTGTAGGTATCAGTTGACCAGGGGATGGAAAAATCTAAATCTGTTAAAATGTAATGGAACTTGACTTAATTATTTTTGTCCTGTGGTCGCGTGTGTTGCTTGCAGCGTTATCCTGCGGAGGTGACGGACCTGATCAACGAGGGCGAGATCGGAAGTGGTACCTGCGGACAGGTGTTCAAAGTGCGCTTCAAGAAGACCGGCCATGTCATCGCCGTCAAGGTGATCTCGCAACGACGAATTCTCCCCTTTGAAGTCAATTAAGAAATTCTTTTCGAAAGATTATTTTCAAACAATAGACAATACCGTTGGTAAATACTGTTGTTCCAACAAAGTGTTTGTTGTTTTGTCTCTAAGAAACGTGTGTGCAAAATAAACGCTCGCGGTTCTCTTTCTTAACGACTCTTTAATTGTCTGTATAAACGCCTGCTATTAAAGCCAGGAAGTAATTACTGTTTACTCTTTACAGCCCTGCGTGGCAGCAGAGTGTTTGTGTGTGTTTGTGAACAAGCACAGCGGAGTGTGTGTGTGTGATTTAGTTGCCCGTTTTAACATGCCCTGTGTTGTTCGCTTGTGTCTTTGTTGTCTACAGCAAATGCGGCGGACGGGCAACAAGGACGAGAACAAAAGGATCCTCATGGACCTGGATGTGGTCTTAAAAAGCCATGACTGCCCGTATATCATCCAGTGCTACGGAGCTATAGTCACCAATGTGAGTCGTGCACACAGACCTCTACTTGGTGGCCACTTTATTAGGTACACCTGCTCCTTAATGGCTGGCAGGCGGTCGAATCCTGGCTGTTCCTAATAAAGTGGCCGGATGATGGTTTTTTTTTGTATTCTGTTTGACATCGATTTTTAACCCTTGCGCTGCCATGCTGACAGACTGATGTGTTCATTGCCATGGAGCTGATGGGGACGTGTGCAGAGAAGCTAAAAAAGCGCATCCAAGGTCCCATACCAGAGTGCATTCTGGGGAAGATGACCGTGGCGGTGAGCTTTTTGTTTTGTTTCTTCCCCTTCCCCATGTTCCTCATCCTCATACGCAATGAATCTGAAATCTAATCCAAAATCTGTTTTAAGCTGTTTGAGAAATGAAATTAAGCAGCTAAAATCACAGACGTGAGAGAGAGAGAGAGACCACGGGAATTAAAGAACTCGCTCAGAATCTCTTCTCTGTTCGTCACTGCGCAGATCGTGAAGGCTCTGCTGTATCTGAAGGAGAAGCATGGCGTCATCCACCGAGACGTGAAGCCCTCGAACATCCTGCTGGACGACAAAGGCCAGATCAAGCTCTGCGATTTTGGAATCAGCGGCCGCCTCGTCGACTCCAAAGCCAAAACCCGGAGCGCCGGCTGTGCTGCTTACATGGCGGTGAGTGAAGAGACACTTTCTCACGGCGTGAACTCGGGATTCTGGCGCCCGTCCTCGCTGTCATGCCCACACGTGTGAATGTTCCTCACTGACTGATGCTCTGTGCAGTGCAGAGCTCTGAGATACGGATGGAGTGTAAACTCCCGATGTTTGTGTGTGTGTGTGTGTGTGTGTGTGTGTGTGTGTGTGTTGATTTGTTCAGCCTGAGAGAATAGACCCTCCAGACCCCAGTAAGCCAGACTATGACATCAGAGCTGACGTTTGGAGTCTTGGCATCTCTCTGGTATGTTGTTCTTTCACGTCATCAAATTATTATCGTCTTTACACAACAGGCCAAAGATGAGGAAGTCAGGTTTCAGAAATAATTATTGATTAATTCACCAGGGGTGGCGTAGTGCTAGTGGTTAGCTGTATACGCGCGCACTCCTCTTGTCTGTTTTCCTTTTTTTTTTAACCACAAGTAATAAATCTGGGCCCTGACATGTTTTAGTTATTTTAGTAGAAGTTTCTAAAATAGCGCTAGTTTCTTGGTTTATCTCCGAGGGGCGTTCCAAGTCAAACCAGGACTTGTGGTGAAACGTCCACAGAGACGTAATGATGCGACTCTCTAGCCCATGCAAAAAAACAAAGCCAGTTCCTAGGTGACACATCGTCACATCCCCTGTACAGGTTTGGACTTCCTCCAAGCCATATGCACATGTTTGGGCCATTAAAGGAGCTCCTGGGAGGCCAGCGTTTCAGACATGATGCAGGAGGTCTGATCAAAACTCTGAGAGAACTTTCTACCGTTATGGTATCCAAGCGCTAGTGAAACACTAGGAAAAATATATAAAAATCGAGATAGATTTAACTCTCATACCTGTGTTAAAAGTCCCAGTTTGACCTGAACGTCCCTCATATGCTTCTAATCCTGTTGACCATTACAGTCGATGTCCATGTGTCGTGTAGGTGGAGCTGGCCACGGGACAATTCCCGTATAAGAACTGCAAAACAGACTTCGAGGTGCTGACCAAAGTGCTCCAGGAGGACCCTCCTCTTCTGCCTCTCAGCATGGGCTTCTCGCTCGACTTCCAGTCCTTTGTTAAAGACTGGTACACTTGCATACACGCCACCTACACACTGTCGACCTGAACGATCAGGACACGGCAAACGTACTAAATGTCTACTGTTCTTCGTCCTTGCAGCCTCACAAAGGATCACAGAAAAAGGCCAAAATACCACAAGCTGCTTGTAAGTGTCTCGCTAATGAGAATTTACAAAACTGGTGTATAATTATAGTGTCTGCACGTGTAAACTCTCCCCTCACCGTTTCCCTTCACGCGACAGGAGCACAGTTTCATCCGGCGCTACGAGGTGCTGGAGGTGGACGTAGCGGGCTGGTTTCAGACGGTGATGGAGCGCACGGAGTCTCCGCGCAGCAGCCAGTGCTACAGCCAACACCAGCTCCACTCGCTGTTCAGCAGGTAGCCGCGACACGCCGAGGCGGGCGGACCGACGGACGGACGGACGGACGAGGCGAGAGCGCGGAAGGATATGTGTGTGTGTGTGTGGGGGGGGGGGGGTTTGATGGTTTGAGACAGATGAAAGTAAAGATGACAGACAGACAGACACGGGCAAGTGTGTTGTAAATTTGAAACCTATTTATAATTTTATTTTATTTTTTCTCTCTCATTCATTTCTTTCAGTTCATCCACCACTCTGGGACAGACGTTAGCCTTAGGAGTTACTAGTCGTGCACGTTCACACGTTTAGTGTCATACACCTTCACTACCGTTATAAGCTATAGAGCACTGTACAGTGTAAAGCGACAGCTGTGAATATCATCACGTATTAGCTTTTTGCTTTCTTTTTTCGAATCAGTGTAAGCCATATGGCTGCGCGGTGTGTGTAGCCGCCCCAAATAGTGTGTGTGTACATACATGTTTTGTGTTCGTGCAAAAATGATACTGTGTCCTTTATGCCGCGGTCATTAGCTCCACATCCTCCATTAGCCCCTTACTCAGGGACTGAACAGAGTAGTCGAACAACACTGAGCCAAGGTGTGCATGTGTGTGCGTGTGTGTGTGTGTGGTTGCGCGTGTAACAAGTGCGCATGCGTGTATATGTTTCGTGCATTCGTGAGTAGTCTTATTAGATCAGAAATAGTAATATATGTGCGAGTCCTCCGTTTCCTGGATGTCCATGGCTGTTTAATAAGTCAAGGAGAATAGATAACACGTTTATCCATCAGGTAGTAGATCTAACGCACGGATAGGAAATAAGGACTTGTTAGAAAATAGTGCTTCGAAGTGATCGACTTTAAACATTTGCTGACACGAAGTTATTTTGGTGTAAAGACAAAATAATAATAATAAAAAAAAAAATTAGTGTAGCATTTAATCTAGATTATACTTTTTTTTTTATTATGCACTCCTCAGGAGAGTTATAGGTATGCAAGCGGGAGAAATACGGAAAGGCGAATTGGTTCAGCTGTTGAAGATGATGCTTTATTAGAAGCGTTCCTGGTTTTTACAGAATTTTGCGAGCAGTATCCAGATCCTTGCAATCTGAGGAGTTCGGTCTGTCACAACACCATCAAGGCAACGGTGGAAGCGTTCGGGAAATCATTCAGTCGCCGAGGTCACCGAGGTCACCGAGGTCACCGAGGTCACCGAGGTCAAGGTAGAACCGGTGCTCAGAAGAGTCACGAACCTCTCCGTAGTGCTTTTCCGCCTAAGGTTTCAGGAAGCACTTCGGAACGGAGTGTAAAATGACGATACTTTACCGCAACGAAGATGGAGACAAGTCGGAACGAGAACTACGGATAAATTCCATCTGACAGCCAACGGGACATGTTTGGTTTTGTCGCCGTCCATCTCCATATCGGCGTCGTTTCTTAGTTTCCATTACATTACCTCATTCCGTTCACATTCTGATTGTTATTTTCACGGAACCAAAGCGTTTTATTATCCCCCCCCCTTCCTCTTTTTTTTTTTTTTTTAGTTTCTATCCCCATTCCTTCCTTATAATCCCATGTCAGCAGTCCACAGCTTGCAGATCTGCCACATTTCCCAGAACCAAAGCCGTAGCTGAGAAGCCAGTGCTCTTCTAAGCCAAATCCATGCACGAGCGAAAAGAGAGAGAGAGAGAGAGCGAAGAAAGAAAGTGGGTTACGGAGAAACGGGACACGGTACGTCGACAGAAGGATCAGTACGAGTAGACATATGGAGTAGACATATGGAGTAGACATATGGAGTAGACATATGGAGTAGACATATGGAGTAGACATATGAAAGGAAAGTAAAGGAAGTTGGGAAAGTAGTCCAGGAATGGAGAGATGGGAAAGGAAAGTGTGTGTGGAGGACTGAAGGTTTTCTGAGTGTGTATCCTTGATGGTTTTACGGTTAGTGTTTCCACAGAAACGTTTTCCACAGTATCAAACCATTATACCCGTTTAAAAAAATCTATTTTATTATTATTGTTTTATTGCTAGGAACGATTAGTGTCTTATTTTTATTATCATTCATTATTGTTGATTTTTTTTTTTATTATTATGGATATATTTATTTATTATTACTGCTGCTACTTGCTTTTGCTTTAGATGCTGCTGTTGATATTTATTTATTTTTTTCCCTTTTTTT
>JAOTQY010000025.1:7954406-7970244 GCA_026413445.1 Dolichallabes microphthalmus | reverse complement strand
CTTCATCTTTTTGTGTTGCTTGTTTGGCTAATTTATCCACCCTCTCGTTTCCTAAAATACCTATGTGGGCTGGAGTCATTCAGCGAGTGGAACGCCTGATCCTCGCCGGATACTTTTCTTTTGATTCTGTAAAACTGCTTTGAGACAATGACCATTGTTAAAAGCGCTATATAAATTGAATTTAATTAAATTGAATTGAACTTTGCACATTACAGGAACTATGCATTATTGCCACATCCCTCAACAGTCCTGACCTCCCACCAAGTCATTTCCACATCTGTGGGCCAGTTCCTGGGAGGCCAGAGCTTCAGATGTGAAGCAGGCACAGTCATGCCTCAGACATACTGAGAGAACTTTGGTTTTTTCTTTTTTGGATTTTTCTCAAATTTACTCCCTGATTTAGTCGTGTTCAATTACTCCCCGTCACTAGGGGGCTCCCACATTAAGGCTACTACTATCACTCAGTCGGGAGGGCCAAAGACTATCACCTATTTCCTCCAAACCATGTGATGCCAGCCGACTGACTGCATCTTTTCGAACTGCTCACTCATGCACTGTTGAGGGCGGTGTAACACATTCTGAGCACTAAGTACCTCTCATTCCTCCCCTCTGAGAGAGCTCAGCCAACCAGCTCTTTCTAGACCTCTGGCTGCGAGAGGTTACAGCATCACCCGGGAATCTCCGGATGATAGGGCGAGCACTTTACCACTGCGCCACTCGGAGGCCCGAGAAAACATTGATGGAGCCAAGGATTACACAGAAAACTAAAGGCTTTTACTCTTTTATCTTGCACGTTAAAAAGTCAGAGTTTGAATTGAATTTCTTTAGACAAAATTTTTTTTTAAAGATTCACTCTGAGGGAAGAAAAAAGTCAACCAAAACTCACGAGTCTAAGTTCAGCTATTGAATTTTGTATCAAATTCTTGAAAATTTTTAATCTGTAACTGTAGTTCAGCCTTTCAGAGAAGAGACTAATTTTAACCCTAGAACTTGTCCTTATGTTTAACCAATATGGTCAAAGTAGCTCAAATAAAGTTTGTGTAAATAAAGTCAGGTGTGGTCTAATCGCAAATGGATACTACACAGTTTCCTGAAATCTTAATTAAATTTGTACAATATTACTGTAGTGTTGGCTAAAACTGCACAGGAAAGGGTTGGTAAGATATTGTCACATATCTGTCATGTTCTAAGAACTTTATAATTATGTTGTATTTTTGCAAACTTATACAGTGAGTCCCCGACTTAGGAACAAGTTCCATTCCAGGAGAACGTTTGTAAGTCGTATTCGTTCGTAAGTCTGACAAAGCGTGTCTTACACACCTTCGACACAAATATATGATGGTGTTTTGATTTTGCATTATACTTTCCTGAGACTGCGCCTTTAAATTGTGAGGGGAATCCCGTTGACGCAGCAGGGTCATCTGACCTCGTTTAAAGGCAGTCAGAGGTAGGACAACGCTACATGGTGTTTACTGCGAGCTTGAACCGATGGCATTTTGTCTAAGAGTTCTTTCGGGTCGTGAACTGTCTTGTTGAGGATTTTCCGAAATTAGGAATATTCACCATCAGGACAACTTTACAGGACGGCCATTTTCTGTCATTGTGCTCCCATACACATACAATATACCGGACATTAGACGCTTTATACACTCACTTACACACTGAAAATCTGGTGCACTGCAGGGTCAATTTATTGTACAATACACGTAAGCCACTTCCGTGATTTGTTCATATCTGCGAGGAATCCGTAACTCAAATGTTCATAAGTCGGGGACTTACTGTATATGTTTCTGTCATAAAAGAGTAACCACTGGACTTCAACACCTAGACAATAATTAGAGATAAGATAAGACCAACTCGATCCACATTGCAAACTCAAAATCATCCTGTATAGACTGTTCACAAGACATTTATACCTCACCGCTTGCCTCAAAGTGTCTGTGGTCATGTCTTGGGATTAGTGCTTTGTGAGCAAAGCTACAATAGCAGACTACGTCGACTACGTGAGACTCTATAGCCGTACTAGCATTACAAGAAGCACTAATGCAACCTCTACTCCTAATGATGGCTAATTAACAGATGTGAAAAAGCCATTTATATTAAGATACTGAGGATCTTAACTCAGGTAACCTGATGAAAGCACGTGGGTCAAATGGATGAAACTGACGGAACATGGATATGTAATGTGCTAGAAAATTATGGACAGAATAAAATGATTAAAAAATATATATATAATGATCGATGATTGATTTTTTAAAGAAATAAATAAATAAAAAAGGAAGGAAGGAGAGAAAGAGAGGGGACAGAAGGAGAAGTTTTGGATTTATATTAGTTATGCCGAGCATGTCATGCAGCGCAACAACGTAGAGATGTAAAACTAGTGAGACTGAATGATCACGGACAATCCCCAAATCTACTGTGTCGTCACAAAAGCTTGAAAAATATAAAAGAAAATTAAATAAGAAAAGAAAATATAATAAAAACATTAACATTAATCTGTTGGATTTGGGATTTATCACAGTGGTCCATCATCTCCAGACTATAAAGCAGTTAGTACTGTAGGTAGAATTAAGGCAATCGATGCGGTAATATTTCATTATGACGGAGAGAAAGACAAGCATGACGGAATGACCATTCTTCAGACCTAACAGCGCATCCACTATCATCGCTCAAACCCCTGGAGGAAATAATACAGTCTAACAGCATGCAGCATCTTCACCATGGTTTAAGCAGCTGCAAGGCATAATAACGTATGCAGCGTTCATTACAAAAAACAAATCTTTTCACACAACACATTTATCACTCTTAGTTGTGGATTCTCTAATTGTATGGAGTTAAATGTCTCACCAGCCCAAACCTACAGTAACTTTACAGATAATACTGAACCTTCTGGAATTTCATGTCGTGTTTTATTACCTAGTGTATCATTACTAGTATAAAGCTAGGAACACGACTCACAGGAAAGCCTTAAACTTACCATCTTTATGTACGCGCATCGAAGACGCCGTGATGTCAGTGGTCACGTTGAAATAAGGCAGCCACAAGTCCTGCAGATTCAAAAGATGCATGAATACGAACTTCGTACGTAATTCATATTAGCCAAATGACATCAGCACTGTTAAATGAATGTATTAATTTTTGCTGTTGAATAACTTTCTCGGAATAACAGCTCGGAAATCATTTGCAAGGGAAAGTAAATGTTTATCCAAATGTGCACATCCTAATTCGTATCATTTCTATAGAATCAACTCAGTCTGCGTATGGTCGAAATAAATAACCCTAATAACAATAATAAAAAAAACAAAAAAGTGCTGTTATCTTATTGGGTAGGTCCAGTGTTATAGATGTGACATTTGGACTCATCTTGGTAAACAAAAAGCCACAAGATTAATATCAGTGAATCAATTAATGTAATTTCTTAGATATGACATTACACTGGACAACTTTTATGAGAGCCTACAGGGGATGTGGCAATAAACTCCCTATTGCGTTCCTGTAGCATCCAAGTGTTGGTGGTATGAGGTCATGCATTATCCTGCAAACTTAGAACGCCTTTGGTGAATGAACCAGGCCACTTTTATTTTATTTTATTTTTTTTATAAAGGAGTTCCTGGGTGGCCGGTGTTAACAGCATCCCTGTCATGTTTACATCCTACATAAATACCTCCTCGTACTCTGTATTAATGCATTGAACCTTGAATCAGATTATGAATCTAATGATAATCAGTAGAACAACTGCCACAATCTCTTAGGTAGAAACGTCATGATTCTGACTAATGTGGTATAACCTACACCGTTACAACCTAAACATGTTTAAATAAGACTTGACCAACAAGAAACATAGAAGAAAACGTGTCTATATACATCACCAGAATAATAAATAAATAATTTTGAAAAATTAACTAAAAAACTATCACAAGAAATGTAGTTCAGTATAACATTTTTTCGATGTCTCACCTCGATTTGCTTGTCTTCGAACACGTTGGAAATGCTGGTGTTGAAGGCGGAGCCAGAGAACATGGAGGTGATGGGATAGGTTAGATCTAGCACAGTTTTAAACACAGAGTTCATCGCCTGTGGAGGCAGGAAACAAGAACAAATGCTTTCGTCATCACAATTTCCAGCAAATCATACACAGATTTTCTGCTAAATACAGGCGTTATACCTTCGACCACTCTCTGGCTCTCTGCTTTACACGGACAGCACTCCTCTCCTCCGCGTACAATGCACCGATGAAAGAGCCGATAGACGTTCCACCGACTAAGTCGATAGGAATCCCTGCCTCCTCCATGGCTTTGATCACACCCACATGCGAGCAGCCCCTATGATTATACTCAGTCGTGACCAACAGATTCAGAACAAGAAACTAGTGACTGGAATTGTGATGTCCAATACACATGGAGCTCACAAAATATACCACGCACCTCGCTCCTCCTCCTCCTAGGACCAGAGCGATGCTGTTTCCTGTGAGGACTCGTGCCAGACGGGAAAAATCACTGTGTCTGTCTGCTGTCTTCTCGAACACTTTCTCATACACCTCCCTCTGAACATACACACAGAATCAAGATTACACTGGTACACCGGTATGCAGGAATTGTTGTTGGTGATAACACCAGAGGTTTCTTGTTGATTACCCATAAACAACTTGAGATATTCACCAATCAGCCTGAACATTATGACCACCCAGTTAATATTGAGCAGGCTTCCCTTAAGCCACCAAAACACAGATGTGCTGTGGCCTCTGGCACGCTTCTACTGGAACCTTTCCAGCAATCTGAGCTACAGTACAGGAGCTCTTCTATTGGATCTTCGTCTTTCCTTCCTTGCAACCATTTTTTATAGGTCCTGACTGGTGCAGACCAGGAACATCCCATGACATGAGCTGCAGTTTTAGAGTTGCTCTGACAGGTGTCTTGAAGACATCACAATTTGGCCCTTGTCAAACTCACTCAAATGGCTATTTTATTTCCTATCATCTCGCGAGTTCGATTCCCAGGTGATGCTGTAACCTCTGGCAGCCGGAGGTCTAGAGAGAGCTGATTGGCCGAGCTCTCTCAGAGGGGAGGGATGAGAGGTACTTCGTGCTCCCACATTAATCACGGCTCTACAGCCAATCAGAGGCGGTTGTGAGCTCAGGCAAGCAGAAGGAGCGGATAGCGCTGTCCTCCAAGTGTGTTACACCGCCCCCAACGGTGCGTGAGCGAGCAGTTCGAAAAAGATGTGGTTGTCTGGCGTCACGTGGTTCGGAGGAAACACGTGATAGTCTTCGGACCTCCCGACTGAGTGGTAGTAGTAGCCTTAATGTGGGAGACCCCTAGGGATGGGGAGGAATTGGACACGACTAAATCAGGGAGAAAATCTGGGGAAACTCACAGCGACAGCATCATGGGCGACATGATGCGCGTGGGGAGTGACGGCTGGCCCGTGTAGTCTGATCCAACAAAAAGCTGCTGGAGGTCAAATTGAGGAAAAGGTTAATGCTGATTGTTATGGAAAGGTGTCAGAACAAACACCGCATCAGTGTTTGGTGGCAAATGGGGAGACCTACTCAATATTATGCTATGGCTTAAGCTACATTTTATTTGATGATAGATGTTGAAAATGACAGTTGATATTAGCAAAAGTGTTACACTAGGTGTCTGTGTCACATAAACTATGAAAGGCAAACAAGGTCATGCTTTCCTAAGTGATCTTTACTGTTTAATATTAAATTGTATTTATTTTCTGATATGTAATACAGCCAGATCACTAATATAGTGTACTTGTATACTAACAAGGCAATCATTCATAAATTCCTCATTGATTCCCGGCTTTGTTCAATTACAACTACATTATTAGTCCGCTTGTAAAAGCTCATTACCAGTCTGGTGGGACTCCTGCGTGAGAACACTCTACGCGGACACTTGAGATGGAGATGACCGGAACACCAGCTGCGCATGTTCAGCCACTCTACAGTTCTAGACGGACCCGGGCCGTCTTCACGGTGCAGCAGGACAAGCTGCTTCAGAGCCCGCACTGCTGTGTTCTCCAACATCTGCTCCAGCTGTGCAAGACCGCAACATCAGACCGGGGGTAAGAACCGAATGTGCACACTATCCATGATGATTAGGAGGGTATAGGTATGTAGAAATGTGGACACACTACAGTACACACCTGGCCAAGCGTGGGCTCCTGGTCTCCGAGGCCAACGATAAGGATGCAGTCTGCTTGTCTGATACAGCGCTGAGTCCAGGGAGTCATACTGCTGTCAGTCTGATACAGAACTATACGATTGATGTCCTCCTGCTGGGCCAACCAGCCTGATAACCTGTACTCATGAATGCTGGAAGAAAATGACAAAGTTTGAAGTCTGACTAGTGAAATCTTGCCTTTTTTTTATTATTATTGTATAACAGCAGCTCTCATGGCAACACTGACGGCTGGGCAAAGCACAGGGGTATGTTCTCGCAGTTATTGCAGTGACACTTGCATGACACTTGCTCCACAATAACTTAAGACTAATAACAAAGAAAGCATATATTTTTGAAATCTTGTTGCACAGATATTCAGGGGCGGTGAGGTTCAAATGATTAAGGCTCTGGGTTTCTGATCAGAAGGGCGGAGGTTCGAGCCCCAGCACCGCCAAAGCTGCCACTGTTGAGCCTCGAGCAAGGCCCTTAAACCTACCTGCTCGAACTAGGATATGCCAGAAAAACAGTCTTAATATTTCGCAACACTGAACAGATAAAAATAAGATGTGCCTTTCATTAATAGCTATAATAATTGTTGAATTGCTGTGGTATAAGAGGAATAAAACACATTATGACATCCTGTTACAGGACATTATTTGAATTTGATGTGACAATGCATCCTAATACATCCTATTTCCTGTCTTTTACTCCTCACTGTCTCTCGATATTGACTAATCTTTCTCTTACCTGTCTAAAGCAGAAGCTCCAAGTCTCTCTCTGATAATATCGCTCGTCAGCAGCAAAGTGGGTCCTAAAACCAAATCGAAGCATGTGTATTGTAATGAGGGTCCAATGTTTAAGCTTGAATCCTTAAACAGAGATAAATTGTGTTTTTTTTTAACCCTATATAGTGTAAAAGCATCATTTTGAATACATTTTTGTCAATTTCACAAAGGATTCAATCTATACATTTTGCCATTGTACACATTTCATGTATTCGTTATTTAACATAAGGATTAGTATTGTTTATTAAACCTAAAACTGCATGTTTAATCACCTTCACCCAAAATGATCTGGAATAAATTATCCAAGTCGTTAGCATATAAAGATACAGTATAGTCATATAAACAGTCACTTAAATCCATGTCGAAAACTTGAATCACCTCTTTTTCAGCAAATTAATAAGCTACAAATAAGATTTCTGAAGCTAATCAGTTCGTACCTATGGCACGGAGGGCGTGACTGAGCTCCAGGTTGAAGGCATTGATCGGCACTTCGTCGCAAACAGGAAGTACCGCCACAGTGGACAGATTGCTGGCCGGGTTGGTGACATCTGGGCTGGACGCCATGGTGGGCAATCCCAGAGCTGAACCTGCAGTGATATATGGGATTAAAACAAATACTGACGAGCGCAACCCTTGTGGACATTTTAAAAGGATAAAAGAAATAACGCTTTCGGTTTTATACTATACGCCAATTTTAATATGTAGAGATTAGAATGATGAAGGTGTGTCCTGACCTGAGAAAGGTCCACGGGGCTGCTGGAGGTTTCCTAGAATCTTCTGGCCCAACAAATGGATCAGCCGAGTAACAACCTATACATACATTTTAATACTATATAAATCAATTCAGATCACATTAAGGATTATTTATGTGAGACGTACGTGCTGTACCTGAGGATAACGCCTCTTAATGTTGTTTAGTGTTCCTTCTGGAAGTTTCACCAGTTCTGTGTCTCGGACCGCATGAACCGTGGTTGCCCGTGGCTGCCTGGTCAAAGCCTCTACCTGGAAATCAGATATGAACAGAGGTGAGTTGCTAAGTTAGAAATATTCAGCATTTCTCTATCCATTGTTTCAGATTAAATTTACAGTACAGAGTAAAGCTGAGAGCTTACAGTTTATATGTAGGTACTGTAAGTACAGCAAACCCAACATGTACACAATCAACACCACATAATATTAACACATGAAAGCCAGTGTAGCACAACTTGCCGAAAAAGGCAAAAGAAAGAACACCCAGTGCACCACAATGTACCACGCACAGGGGCCAGCAGGCAAGGAACCCGAGACTGCCGACCCAGCCTGAACGAAAGCACGTTTGTAAGTCGGATTTGTTCTTAAGTCTTATACGTCTTTGACACGAATATACAATGTAAAGCATACTAATCCACTTGACTAAATCTCTGTCCCCTTTCTCTCACCCTGCCATTTCCCTACACTGGCCAAAAACCGTAACCCGACCTAAGGAAATGAATCTCAGTGAAATGTGAAATGTAACAGTGTTGTCTCTGTGCCTTTAAATGGTGAGGGGAATCCCGGACAGCATTTTGTTTCAGAGCTGTTTTCCACTGTATTGGACTGCGAACTCTGTTTTGTTGAGGATTTTACGAAATTAGGATTATTCACCAACAGGACAGCCATTTTCTATCATCTTGCTCCTGGACTGATTCATTGAAACCGACAAGCACCCCACACGCGCGTGCACACATACAATATACCGGACTTTAGACATTTAATACATTCATTTACATACTGAAAATATTCTATATAATTGTAAATATTGGTATTTAGTGCACTGTAGTGCCTATTGTTTGTACAACACACGTGAGCTACGTCCGTAATTTGTTTGGAGGTCTGTTCGTGTCTGCAGAAATTCGTAATTCGAATGTTCGTAAGTCGGGTACTGGGTATAATGTTTTGCATTGTAAAGCTGTTCAGTGTATAACAAGAGCCACTGTTAAACTTTTAAGGACAAGTGCAAGACAAATTTTAGAAATCAAGACAGTCTAGATGAATCCTTTTTTTTTTTTCATTAAAGAGACTTACCACTCCAATGAGATCTCCTCTACCGTACTCCCCTGCAAGCTCCTTCTTTCCATTCGCCTTCCGGATGACAGAACGCAGACGACCGTTCAGCACGATGTAGGTGCAATCTGACTGATCATCCTGCCTGAAGAAAAAGAAAGCACGTTCTGTGTAAAAGGAAAAAAAAAAGCTCAGCTTAATTCAGGACATGCTTCTAAATAAACTATCGAAGCACCTGTAGAGAGCGCGTCCAGCCTCCACAGCCATCCAGTCTATAGCGAAGTCCATCTGCCTGACGAATGGAGACATGCGGGTGGCCACAGTGTGAGCTGCACTCAGGACCACACTGGGCTGCTCCCTCATGATCCTACACGGAGACATCGAGAACACACTCAGGGCACTAAACGACTCCTACGAAATGCTGATTTCTATTTCTATTTTAGAAGATGTATGCTCTCTTATTAAAATAAGAAATAAAACACTTAGGTTGAGTGTGAGTTTTTATAGGAAATGAATCAACAACAAGATGGGTTTTTTTTTTAGCATGTAAATGACAAACCAAACGTTTTCTCCATTTCTAATTATGTTTAATGTTCGGGAAATTCTGCTAAATGGTTCGTTGTTTAATAATGATCATTTTCATAATTTTCATCACACTTCATCATAAAAATACTCATCTATCACAAGAAATGTAAGTTTTGACACTGGAGACTCCTTCCAAAAATCCATATCAACAATGATACTTGTATCAGTTATAGTTATTATTATTTTATCTTAGGAGGTTTCTCCTTGCGACTGTCGCCCTCGGCTCACTCCTCGGGGTCAATCTGATAATTATGATTTATACACATTTCCTCACACTTTGCAAACTAATTTCCCTAATTTTCTTTTGATTCTGTAAAGTAACAATGACCACTGTTAAGTTCTATTTTTAAAAAAACTGAACTGAATTAGTGTTAGAAGTGAAGTCTTCTAGGTGGCTTAGTTGTTAGGACTGTCGCCATGCACCTCCTGGGTCAACTTCGATTCCCACCTCGGGTCTGTGTGCATGGAGTTTGCATGTTCTTCCCGTGCTTGGTGGATTTCCTCCGGGTACTCCGGTTTCCTCCCACAGTCCAAAGACATACAGATTAGACTAACTGGTGCTCCCAAATTGAACATAGTGTGTGAATAAGCTTGTGTGTGTGTGTGTGTGTGTGTGTGTGTGTGTGTGTGTGTGTGTGCCCTACGATAGATTGACACCCCGTCTAGGGTGTACCCTTCTCATGCCTTAAGCCTCCTGAGATAGGAGTGAGTGAAGACGTCTCCGACTCACTCGTAGAAATCAGATTTGGAGATCCTGAGGAAGGTGCAGTCGCGGAGGGCGCGGACGGTGAAGATGAGCGGCTCTCCCGTCAGCACAGCCAGCTGACCCACCATCTCGCCCGGCTGCGTCACGAACAGGCACACGTCCTCCTGCTTGTCGATCATACGCTGATACACGTGCAGGCACCCGGACAACACGAAATGAAGACTCACGTCCTGACAGAGAGGATAAAATGAGAAATATGTTATTCTCAGAAATGAGTCAGTTCACCGATACAGTTTCTTCAGACTGATTCTGGAGAAGAGGAAAAACGGTACTTGAATCCATACTGTTATGGATGTTATGAGGAGCGCTTAATGAATGAAAAAATATATATTTCTGGGGTTGAATGAAACAGTGAGTAGTGAAAGAAATGATGATAAAATAATAATTATTTTGAATGTAATTAATTAAATAGTTTTTATCTTCTTGGTAAATAACCATAACATTATTTACACTGGGCTTTCCCATACAAATATAACTTATTACAGGAAGGAAATATTATTCCGATTCATCTTGCATACATATGAAAATATTAACAAGATAAACAAGTACAGTGAAACCTCGGATTACGAGTAACGCGGTTTGCAAGCATTCCACAAGACGAGCAAAGATTTTTTATAAATTTTTACTTGAAAAACGAGCAAGTCTTGGTTTATGAGCACCGAGTATCATCTATCACACATGCGCTTCTTGTTTTGGCGCCGAGCGTCACGTGATCACAACTGAGCCAACGGTTTTTCTCTCTCTTGCGCCTCGGAATTGTGGGTAATCGTCTCCCCTGCTGGGTCTTAGTGCTCGTCTCTTACTGGTATAATCAACATCTGTGCTCGCGTGTTCTGTTTACTACAACACTGTGACCACGTGTGTGTGCATAAAGCATAATTTATTTTGTGCCTGTACGCGTGTGTGTACAACGCATTTCTCTCTCTGCTCAAGGCTCAGCCTGCTCTTTGTGTCTGTGTGCATGTCATTGGACCCCTCCTACTTTCGCGTTCACAGACACACACACACTTTCTATCTGCTCTACACAGAAACACTGCTCTGTCGCGATTCGTTTCAAAGGTAAAGTGCAGGTTATTTAGTTAAATTTTTACTTTACAGCAGTGATTCCGTTAGTGTGTTGCTCAATCGAGTGTCATTAGAAAGATTTCTTGTTTATTTTTCCGATAGAACGGTGTTTCCGTTGTTTGCGTGTGTGTGTGAACAGAGTGGAGGAAGCGTAACTGTGTAAGACGAGAAGGGAGAGAGGGGAGCTTACTTTAGATTTACACACACATTTTTACTTTTTTTAAAGGTAAACTGCAGGTTAATTTGTTTTATTTTGACTTCATATTTTGTGTTATTATTTATTTTATTTTTTTTGGGCTGTGGAACGAATAATTTGAGTTTCCATTATTTCTTATGGGAATTCTTCGATTTGGCTTACGAGTGTTTTGGAATACGAGCCCGCTTCCGGAACGACTTATGCTCATAATCCAAGGTTCCACTGTACCACATTTGAACCAAGTGTTTTGGGCGATTCATAGAATTTTCAAAAGCTTAAGGCTGTGATGCAGTGTGAAAGAAACAAGGATGAAAGGGAAGAGGAAAGGCTGTGGGAGGAGGAGCGTGGGCGTACTTGGTCTCCCTGTCTGGCCAGGACGGCGCCTGCTTTGGCATGATGCAAGGTCACTCGTCCATTCAGCAGCGCTGGGTCCTGACAAACAACACAAAAGAACAAAGGATGAAGAAGTGAGCTTACGGTCAACCTCGAAAAACAAATGTTGTATTGTGAATAAGCTGAAACTGGAAATTATATGGAGTATTAAATGTGGCACCACTGTACCTCAATTTTCATTAGTTTCAGGAACTCCTTCTGAGCCTCCTCGAACAGGGTGGCGTTGGGTCGCCCTGGTAACGGGCCGTAAATGTTCTCCATGCCCGTTTCCTCCTCGGGGTAGAGATAGACACCCGACGGCACCTCATCCACCGTTACTCTTCTTTCTCGCTGATCCTGACACACAACAGACATCTCAATATTTGGAAAAGTGTGGATTCTGATAACAGTAACTGTTAGGGGTGAGACGAGCGCCAGAATTGTTACATTTAAGATAAATTAAAAGAAGATATATTGCTTGATGTGTCCGCTGCTCCTTGATACGCTGCTTACCAGCAACAGAATTGGGTGAGAGGGACACACGGAACATGAAGCAAAAAGAGCTGATAATAAACTGAATCAAGAAGCTAGGCACCTATATGAAATATGCAGAATTTAGAACTCATGAAAGCAGTCCATTGAAGGACCACGTGCTTTTTAAACAGCGCACTTTTGCAAAAACCTAGGGATGTGAGCTTTAAAGTAAGTGCACATGTGTGCGTGCATGTGTGTGCTGAGAGATAAATAGTTTTTTCTATAAATATATTCTATAACGACTGTAACAACTCCTTAACAACAACAAACAACAAAAAGGCTCTGTTCTAGGATTTTCCAGGGTTATATTTATATAAGGATAAAGCGGTACAGAAAATGAATGAATGAATATTTACATCTTAAATCAATTAATTCAAATATTTACAAATAAGTAATTTGCAGGATCATAAAGAAATGTAAAAAAAAAATTTAAGTGTTTGAGTGTGTGTGTGTGTGTGTGTGTGTGTGTGTGTGTGTGTGTGTTTGTGTGTCTAACCCGTGTAAACGTGGGAGCTACAGGTGTTCCATCCTCAGCAGAAACAGAAATGCGGCCCCTCTCGTACGCCATGTCGAAATCTGAACGCAGGCTCTTTTGCATGCCTGCACATCCAACACACACACACACACACACACAGAAACACGCAGTCACAAATGGTCACCATCTCATAAAACGTTTCTTATTTCTCCAACGACAAACACGTAGTAGCTCTGGATATTCTTCATTACATCAGATGAAGTTTATTACCACACGACTCCCGTAATTGTTTCCATCAGTGCATGCTGCTACATTTGCCGCAGACCAAAATGACAAACTACTCATGATTAGCACTAGAACTAGAGATATATACCTGACTTCAGATACACAAACACACCCACACATACAGAGGGAACACACTGACCAGCAATATCCACAGGCATGGAGATAGCCCTGCTCAGGGTCGGGATGGTGCCGCCTTCCTTCCCATGATCCACTGCTTCAATTCACACCCAAGATTTAAAAAAATATAGGATTTTAGTAGCAATATTACTACTACCAGTATAAACGCTGTGTTTTTTGACAGGTGCGGTCTCTTTTCTCCAGTTGTCTACATTTTTGCTTGGCGTTCTTACCGCTGGCCTCCCGGATGGCGGCGTCCCGCTGGTCCTCGGGCACAGTGAGGCTGCTGAAGCGTTTGCTGTGGCGTACAGGGCTGGTGCGGGTGGTGTGTGGAGAGAGCACGGAGAGCCGCAGTGGCTGCATCTCCTGCCAAAAAAAATAACACGTTCGTGTTGAAGACTCAAGCCTTAATCATATGGTAATTTTAGACTTTAAGATAATCAAAACTAATACTGATGAATTGTCTGTCTGTGTGTGTGTCTGAATGAGATCTTCCCAAATTAGTTGCTTTATTATTATTATTATTATTGTTGAAATTATCATTCTTATTTAAAAAATAATCACTATTTCGATATTTCATACATCACTGCAGTGTGTGTGAGACTTACATGGCAGAAGAGCTCATTAGTGAGACCTAGGTAGTTGTGTAAAGCCAGGACAGTCACTCTCTGCAGCCTCACCATGATGATCTAGAAACAGAAATACAAGGGTGAGTCAAAAATTATCCGCACGGTTATATTAAAACTCCTGTTGGCTGCAGTGTCTCATCAGCGCTTTCTGTTCAAGTCTGTGCAGGTGTGAAAGTGTTACATCAGTTTATTTGTAACTCTGGTGCGAGCTAAAAATGGATGTCCTACTTGTGATTTGCACGAAAGATGGTCTGAGGGTGTACCTGGTGCCGAAACAACTCACGGAAGAGCGTAAACAGAAGCGTTTGGATATCTGCAAACAAAATTTGGAGCTGTAGGCTCCTCCTAAGGAAGGTGAAAGTTTCTTAAAGAGAATCATTACTGGTGACGAGACGTGGATTCATCACTACGAGTCGGAGAGTAAACAACGGAGTATGTAATGGAAACATCCTCAATCACCGACTGAGAAAAAGCTCAAAACTCAACCACCTGAACACCTGAATTCAACTATTTGGATGGGTGAGTGAATACTTTTATAGTATAAATATCTGTATTAAAAGCCTGTTTAAGGAAAAGAAATCCAAACACATACACACCTGCACCACACGCACCAAACTCTCTGGATATTTCTCAAAGATGGACAGAAACGCCTCAACAGGCAGACGCAGGACTGTGGACACCTCTGCAGCTCTGGCAGACACTGTCCGGTAAGCCCTCTGGTGACCCTGTAGCACACACACACACACACACAGGAAATGTTACCTACTAAACAAAGATTTAACATGAAATACCTAATCTCATTTACAAAACAAATATGGAGATGTGGGCGTGGCTTACCGTGATGACATCAAGAATGCTCAGTAGACTATGAACCGAATCTCCGGGAAACACCTCTTTCACCACTCCATCCTTCCCATCCTTGATAGAGAGACAGAGAGAGACAGAATATAAAATTATTCTTTAATTCTTCGTGTTTTTCAAACTGACCTTCATCCACTGCATGTATAAAATCGATCGCTAACATTATTCCCAAATTATATCCCAAATATTCATCAATAATCAAATTCTGGTAAATAATGACGCCTTTTCAGTCAGACGTTATCTAATTAAAGAGCTTAAAAACGTAAATAATTAATCAACTTGCTGCAGCAGTAAACTCGTTTACGGCAGCATGAGGCTAATGATTCTGAGAGGACGACTTGCGGTTGTGTTTACCAAAGCAGACAGACAGCTCAAAATAAACCGTGTAGTGAGGCTGTTTCAGCGTGACAGCGCACAAAAACCATCGGACCCTCAGGCAAGAGTAGACTTCTATTACATAAGTGAGTTTGAAAATAGAGTGTTTTCTGTTCTTTCTGTTTAAAGTCTTAATTCTTGTCCGTTGTACTCACACATGAGCCACGGATGCAGCAGACAGAGATGGGTGTATTACTATAATAAAGATCAACATCAACCAAACCCCACAGTAACACACATGAACCTGTTCTATTAACAAAACTGCTAGTGATGTTAGTATCATACACAATGAAATACATACTGTACACAGCTACTGTACACACAGTGTTAATAATACTTAACCTACACAGGTAGTCCCCGACTTATGAACATTCGAGTGATGAACAATCGTCGATGCGAACAAATCATGGAAGTAGCCCACGTTAGTGATGCGCGGGTCGGGTATTTTTCCAACCCGCGGCTCCCACTTTTATGAAATTATTTGGCCCGCCCCAGCCCGCCCCGCATCACTGTATCTATTTATACAACCCGCCCCGCACCCGCGACCATTACTAGGCATAAATTCCCGACCTCAATTTCTCCCGCACCTCGTCTTCCATCT
>JAOTQY010000025.1:7923146-7934390 GCA_026413445.1 Dolichallabes microphthalmus | reverse complement strand
TACAGTTTTCTTTTTTCAAATGGTGCAAACTCTGCTAGATTATAGAGAAAAGATTTCCATTCCCCTGCCATTCTGTGTGATCGGCAATCGGCAGATCATGATCTCGGTAATCGGTGATCGTCCCCAAAAATGCTGATCGGAGCATCTCTGGTCTTCGGCCCTCCCGACTGAGTGGTAGTAGTAGCCTTAATGTGGGAGCCCCCTAGTGACGGGGAGGAATAGGACACGACTAAATTAGGGAGAGAAAAAAAAACAATGGATAAAATATCCATTTCCATCCAATCGGCAATAATACGGTCTGATAGGAAATGTTTATTTAAAACTTATAGAAGTAGTCTCGGAAGTAAACCACATGGAAAGCCTCCAGGACAGAGGAATTCTGGATTTTTACTCATGAAAAAGTGTGTGTGTGAGAGAGAGAGAGAGAAAAAGAAAAGGCTGTGGCAACAGTATAGCTGTGATAGAAGAAAAATCCACTTTAGGCCATATTTCATCATTTTTGGTGGCCAAATAAAATTGTATATGCACTTCCGGAAAAGGCAAATAGTATGATGTATATTATATGATATAATATTATGATATTAATATTTATATTAATAGATTTATATATCTATTATGAATATTATGATATATATGATAATACTATCATATATCACTATATATAACAATATAGCAATAAAATTAGTATTAAAATATTTATTTAGTACTAAATATTTGTTTTCCTGAAGTGTGTATAAATTTATTTTTGTCTGTCTCTGGCTACATATAATTAATAAATTAATTAATAAACATATTTATTTATTTTTCGCGCACCAGTGTATAAGCAGTTATTTCTAAGATGCCTAAATGAACACTCGGATGCTAAATCAATGATGCCTCATTCGATATATTCCATCCACAGCGCCAAAGACGACGGAGTCGACATCGACGCCTTAGCAGCTGAGATCGAGGGAGCCGGCGCAGCCAAGGAACAGAACAAAGGCAAGAGCAAGAAGAAGAAAGGAGGAAAGAAGGAAGACTTTGAGTAAGTGTTTCTGATGTACACAGCAGTGGTGGCCCAAATCTGGTTTTGAATTTTTTCCTGCAGACTCACATGGCCGTGTGAACCGCAATCACAGCGCAGTGACATTTTCAGTCCCGGTTTGAACCTCTTCTGTGCGTGGTACTGAAATCCGATTGCTTGGCAACAAGACACGTTTCTGGAGAGAGATTGGCCCGTGTCCGGCTTTTCTCTGTCAGGCGCAAGATTCGTCAAGATCGCATAATACTGTGAAGGAAAAACAAGAGCAATGTATGGTGACAGCGAAGCGCAATGTCAATTAAACTTGGAAAAACAAAACGAAGGACTTAATAATGTGTATATAAAATGCATAACGTGACACACGGTTCCTTTGCGAGTTTTGCGACTTTGAGCCCAATAACATTTAACGATGGTTATCGTCGCAAAGCAGCTTTACAGAATCAGAAGAAAATTATATTCATGTGTATGAAAAGATACTGTATAATCAGATCGTCCCTGATGAGCGAGGACGAGAAACTCCCCGAGATGTCAATAGGAAGAACCACCAGACTCAACAGGGAACCCATCCTCATTTGGGTGATAACAGACAGCGGGGATCGATCTGCAGCCATACTGTGTTAGGAGGGGACTGGAAGTTCAGTATAACAGTTGATGTGTTTAAGTTAATATGGAGTCTAGTTTGTTATTGGAGGCTCAGGTAGACTGTAGGAAACTCCAGTCCTGAACTATTGAGTGCCTGCAGTCGCGAGTCCTTCGAGAACAGCTGGCAGCATCAGTGTCCCCAGTCACCACACGCATCCCAGACAGACCACATGGGGCATCCGCGTGACTGAACAGATCTCCAATCAGATAAGGGAAACCAGGACGAGTCCGACAGGTCCAGAGTGCAGTGGGGGGTACAAATGACTCAACAAACCTGAGTCATCAATGAGAGTGGAGGAAGACCCCATCTAAACCTAGCATAAAAACATAGTATGAAAAGCTTAACAGGGGGGGAAAAAAACTATTTGGGCCACTTTACATTGCTGTTTAATAAGCGTAGCTAATTAATACAAGCCAGTGATCAGATTCTAGTGTGCTGATTTGTTCATGGTGGTGTTTTGCAGTGAGGACGACATCCTGAAAGAACTGGAAGAATTATCACTTGAATCCCAGGGAGGAAAATCAAAGGAAACCGAAAAGGTAACTGACATAATGACCGCCGATGTCACAGAATATAGATATAAAGTCTATCAAGCGTAATTCTAAAAAAGCAAGATTGGAGAGTGTCATCCCCTGTCGCCCTGTCATCCAGAGATCACTGGTTTGATTCCCGGGTGATGTTGTAGCCTCTTGCAGCTGGAGGTCTAGAGAGACCTGATTGGCTGAGCTCTTTCAGAGGGGAGGGATGGGAGGTACTTGGCGCTTTTGAATCAATCATGGCTCTACAGCCAATCAGAGGCGTCGGTGAGCGGATAGCGCTGTCCTCCGAGTGTGTTACGCCACCCCCAACGGTGCGCGAGCAAGCAGTTTGAAAAGATGTGGTCGTCTGGCGTCACGTGGTTCGGAAGAAACGTGATAGTCTTCAGCCCTCCCTGACTGAGTAGTAGTAGCCTTCATGTGGGAGCCCCCTAGTGGCGGGGAGGAATTGGTCACGACTAAATTAGGAAGAAAATCATGGAAAAAATAATACATTTCCAACAGTTCCAGACGTCTGTTCCAATAAAGCAGCCGTATACTGTGTTTGTGTGAGGTAAACACACGGTAGTGGAAGGTATTTTGAGGTGCACGACAACTTGACTAATAAGCTTCATTTATCGTGTCATGTATGATCTTGTAAATTCTTATAGCTTTTGTTGTCATCGTAACGATCTCTCACTCGCTGTGTCCAGAAATCCGACTCCATAGAGGAAGCGGAGCCCGAGCCAGCACCCACCAAGGCGGACAAAAAGAAGGCCAAGAAGGGCAAGCGTGAAGACGATGAGGGTGAAGAAGCTGCGTGTAAGGACAACATGGAGAACGAGAGCAGGACGAAAGGCAAAAAGGCAGTGGCGGCTCCCATTGCTGCTCCTGCTGCTTCGGAGTCTGACGACGAGTCACAATCCCGACGCAAAGCCAAGGCCGTCAAGAAGGGTGGGCGGAAGGGCGCGTCCGACTCTGAGGATGACGATGAAAATGGACGTGCGAAGAAGGCCGGAGGAGGAGGAGACGCAGGAGAAGATGAAGAGCAGTCGGACCAAGAGTCTCAGGCCACACGCAAACAGAAGAAAAAGGCGAAAGCAAAGCCCGACAGTGACAACGACGACGCGGAAGACGACGGTTCCTTCAAGATGAAGACGGCGGCCCAGAAGAAGGCGGAGAAAAAGGAGAGGGACAGAAAGAAGAAGGAGGAAGAGAGAGCCAAGATGAAGGCGAAAAAGGAGAAGGAGGAAGAGGCTACTAAGAAGGATGCGCCCAAGGCTGTTGGAAAAGGTGCAGTCACTTCAGAAGCAAAAAAGACTGAGGCGGAGGATGTAGACGGGGCCGAAGACCAGGGTGAAGGTGAGACTTCTTGTAACGATGACACTTCAATCACTGTAGATGTTCTTAACATATCCTTACTGTAAAATAATTTTTAAAAATATGTATTAAAAATGTCCTTTCCCCCTCAGATGAGGGTGAGGGCGAGAAGAAGAAGAAGGACAAGAAGAAAAAGAAAGGAGAAAAGGAAGAAAAGGAGAAGAAGAAAGGGCCGGGCAAAGCCGCAGTGAAGGCCATGCAGGAAGCCCTGGCTCGGATCAAGGAGGAGGAAGAGCGAGCCAAGAGAGAGGAAGAGGAGAGGGAGAGACGCCTGGCTGAGATGGAGGCGCAGAGGCTCGAGCAGGTCCGTCAAACACGACGCAGCTGACAAACAATTTACAAGAGTGGCGTTTTTCTGGAGACGCCATGCGAGTTATAAGAAAATAAAATCCTGTTAGCTTGAAACTCTGCAAGACTTCCTAAATGTCCTCATTCAGAAAGCTTTTACACAGTTGTTTGAATATCAGGGAGATGATGAGCAACGCTTTCAAGTATTTTCTCGTCCACAGGAGCGACTGGAAGCTGAGAGGAAAGAGAAGAAGAAGCAGAAGGACAAGGAGAGAAAGGAGAGGCTGAAGAAGGAGGGCAAGCTCCTGACCAAGTCTCAGAAAGAGGCTCGAGCCAGAGCTGAGGCCACGCTCCGTGCTCTGCAAGCCCAGGGTGAGAGAGGCAGAACGCGCAGAAACATGGGCCGAGCAGTACTCGGGGTGCATTTTATATCGGGACTTGTCTCTAACTGTTGCTATTTACAGTGTAGCGTATCATTTAGCTTCCGGATTAATAAAGTATTCAGTATCAGTCGATCATATGCATATAACCTTTATTGACTTTTAGCTGTCTGCGTTTCTCTAATTGTCGTAAGTTTTCTTCGTCTGCGTTCACATTACGAGCCGCATTGTTCGTTCCATTCCGGTCAGATGGGGTTTGCATGTCATGGCAGGTGACGTCCATGATTACTTTTATCCGATCGGTGTCGCATATGAATGAACGGCATGCTCACATCGATACGTCTTTGCTTGGGCCAAAACACCATATTTGTCTGACCACTCATTCATTTCAACCAAAGGATGTGATTTAAGCAATAATATGAACATATTGTATGAAAAACGTAATCAGCCTAAAAAGAAACCACTTCAGGCTGGTAATGTTAATGTGAGCCTCAGACCTAGAGAACCTTCTTAGAGACCTGGATATGTAAATGTTGCACAAAAAAAAAAAAAAAGATCATGTTTGGTGTTAATCAAACAAAAAATTTCTCTGAAATTCAGGAGTCGTTATTATTTTGATTATTATTATTATTATTTTTTTTTTTTACCAAAACCTTTTTAATCATTCAAGCTAAAATCATTCAATAACTTAAGTTTCTTGTACAGTCCTGGTACTACACATTTAAATCTTATTGTATACATGTTGTGATTTTTATTCCCCGTTCTGTGTGATCAGTGTGTGTTCAATGTTAATCCTTCTCCATGCTTATTCTTCCAGGTGTTGAAGTGCCATCCAAAGACTCCATGCCAAAGAAGAAGCCTGTTTACGGCGACAAAAGAAAAAAGAAGCCCACAGCACACACCACTGAAGGTAATGATTATTTTTATTTTAAACCATTTGAACCCTTACTTTCTTATATATGAGTATTCAGTGGTTTATTCCTGTTTGCTCTGCCAGAGACTTCAGAAGTGGCCTCGCCCACGTCGGTGGTGCCTGAGCCGATTGCCATGACGATGGACGTGAGCACTACGAAAGCGGAGCCAGGCAATTTTGCACACTTATTCTATTTTGGTTGCTTTTTATTATTTTTTTTTTTTTATTTTTTTTGTGACCGTTTGTGGATATTTTTGCAGAGGCTGAACCAAAAGCTGACAGTGCAGATCTGGATGACTGGGAGGCCATGGCTAGTGATGAAGAAAGAGGTACGACAACCAGCGACTAGCTCAAATTTTAACCTGTTTTATTGTTGGTGGAAACTTACGAAGCTCAAAAATAACATCACAAGGACATCATTAAAACACTTGAAGCCTCTGTAGTGGGATGCCATCTCAAAAGAAATTCTGCCAGCTTGTGCTGTTAATTCCAACACTGCGATATAATAAATATTATTCTCTGATTAAATATATATTGTTGTTGTCCCTGTCTCTCTCAGAGTTGAAGAAGGTCCACATCGAGGTGAAGGAGACGGCAGCCACTCAGCCGAGCCGCAAACCTTCCGGTCCTGCCGAACAGGAGAACGGTACCGAGGAGGACGACGAGGAGGACGATGAAGAAGACGATGAAGAGGAGGACGAGGAGGAAGATGACAGCGAGGACGAGGATGAAGAGGAAGAGAAGGAGAGCCGGACAGCAAAGGAGAAGAGCGTGAAGGAAGAGAGCTCGGAGTCGAGCAGCGAGAGCGATTCGGATGACGAGCGCACCAAAGAGGAGAGGATGTACGACAAGGCCAAGAGACGCATAGAGGTACACGCGTTCGGAAAATCACCACAAGTGCAGAGCCAAGAGAGGAATATACAGTAGATATAAAACACGAAAATGATGATAAACCCCAGACTAGAGGACATGGAGATGACATTGTTTAGAAAGACACATCGATGCACAAACAGTGTGATGACTTCAATACACACAAGGGCAAAGAGATATAAAAAAAACTGGGTATGATAATGAAACAAGCCTAATGATATTGTAAAGTGATGATGATCTCATACTGGATGTTTTTTTTTTTTTCTTTTAGAAACGAAGACAGGAGAACCTGAAGAACATTAATGTGGACAAACTGAGGGCTCCTGTGGTCTGTGTCTTAGGGCATGTAGATACAGGAAAGACGAAAATCCTTGATAAGGTGTGTATGGGGGGTGGGTGTATGTGTGTATATATGTGTGTATATATATATATATATGTGTATGTGTGGGTGTGTATCTGTGTGTGGGGTATGTATGGGTGGTTGGGTGTGTGGGGGTGTGTATGGGTGGGTGTATCTCCCAGACAGATCCATTGCTGTGTCACACATCGTCCCTTGTGAGTTTATTAATCCAAACGACTCAGTTGTGCTGTTTTCTGTCTCCAGCTGAGACACACCCACGTACAGGACGGCGAGGCCGGTGGAATCACCCAGCAGATTGGTGCCACCAATGTACCCTTGGACACAATCATTGAACAAACCAAGATGGTGAAAAATGTGAGTTTTTCTTTTTTAATTACGCTGATATGTTATAGACAGCTTTGTTGGATATTTTCATGACTGTTCATGGTTCATGTGATGTGACTTTACTTTTTGTTTTTTCCTTCAGTTTGACAGGGATATTATAAAAATACCAGGAATGCTGATTATCGACACACCTGGACATGAGTCTTTTAGGTGAGAGCCAGACACCAATTGTGTGGATTCTTTATTAGTCTGATCATTTGTTCTTTATCTATGCAGTTTGTCTCTGTCTGATCTGCGTCTCTTTTTATTAATTCTACACTTTTTTTTTTCATTCTTTTTTCAGTCTTTTTGCTTTGTCTCCCTTCCTAGTTCTTTCTTTCCTTCATTTTCTTTTTTCTCACTGATGTCTGATTTGTGTCTGCAGTAATCTAAGAAACAGAGGCAGTTCTTTGTGCGACATCGCGATCCTGGTGGTGGACATAATGCACGGGCTGGAACCGCAAACCCTCGAGTCCATCAACCTGTTGAAGGAAAAGAAGTGTCCGTTTATTGTGGCTCTTAACAAGGTGAGCTGAGATCAGATAATCACACTGCTATCTTTGCCTGATGCTTTATTTGGATCAAACTTGTTTTTTACATGAAGATTTAGAGTAATATAATTATTATTGGAGAATGATAAAAGGTTTTTTGTAAGGACTGTATGTACTGTTTGAACTGTTTGGTTTAATATGTTAGGAAAGAATCGTGTGTCTCGTAAAGAAAGTGTTTTTGCCTGCATTAAAAAAATATATATATAAAATTCTCAGCAAGCATTTCTGTTGTTTCCCTCCAGAAACTAAATGAAGCACAGTATTGATGAGCAATAAAATATCGATAATATTTAAAAGAAGGAACAGATGAGTTTAGTCATGTGACTTATTTAATTCCTCACTGATTATTCTGCAGGGTGGCTGTAAAGCTTCACAATAATGCGAGGTGGTTAGGCATTATCCCGTCTGTACTGAGAATGCAGATGTTACACTCGTTAAAGAAAAGTGTATTAGTAGGTACACTGCCCGGCCCAAAAAAAAAAAACACAAGAAAAAAAGGGTTTCATAAATGATTGGCCTGCATAAAGTGAAGAATCATCTAAGAGAGATTACTGAAATTAATGATATTGGGTTAAGAACTGTCCAACACATTATTAAAACCTGGAAGGATGTCAACTTCATTGAAGAAGAAATGTGGTCAGGGAAAAAAAAAAGCATAAATGGAGAAAGCATGGTGAGGTTGCATTTCAATAAACTGGCTGTAGAACTCAGTAAATTTTTATATTAATAATACGCTATGATGAGAACTGGACTAAACAGCTGTGTGTCTATAAGACAAGAAATTAATCAGGAGGAATGGCTTCAGTTTGTACGGGAGCATAAAGATTGGACTTTGGAGCTGTGGTTAAAGGTCATGTGGTCTGATGAGTCCAAATTTCAGAGTGATTGGTGGATCAGGGTAAGAAGGGGAGCGCATGAAGCGATGCACACATCATGTGGGGTCGCTTCAATTGCTCAGCAATGTTATGTGGCATTAAAATAAGGTCAGCTGACGACCTGAATGTACTGAATGACCAGGGTATCACATTTACCTGGGTATATTCCAGGACTCAAATTGAGTGGTTCTGGATGCCTTTTCACACATGAACTGGCCGTTGCATTGCATTCCATAATGTAAGCTAAAGATGGTCGAATTAAATCTAAGTGAGTGTGACTTTTTTTAAAATAAGTCAGTCAGTGTATTAGTATTACTGTCTCTATTTCAGATTGACCGTCTCTATGACTGGAAGAAGAGCCCGGACACAGACGTAGTGGCAACACTGAAGAAGCAGAAGAAGAACACTAAGGATGAGTTTGATGAGCGAGCCAAGGCCGTCATGCTCGAGTTCGCCCAGCAGGTTCGCCTACACTGTAGCTGATAGATCCAGTTAACCTTTTTCTTTCACTCTATAATCTTGTAAATTTAAATATCATATTTTATACCTTACCGAGGATGTAAGTGTGTCTGAAAGGATTCTTCACTGGGATCTTGTAATATTATAAAACTTATCACTTGTGTGTGTGCACAGGGTTTGAACGCTGCCCTGTTTTATGAGAATAAGGACCCGCGTACTTTTGTGTCTCTGGTGCCCACGTCTGCACATTCCGGTGATGGAATGGGCAACCTGATCGCTTTGCTGGTGGAGCTGACCCAGACCATGCTGGCACGCAGATTGGCGCACTGCGATGAGCTCCGTGCACAGGTCATGGAGGTGAGGTCGAAATTAACAATTTTTTTTACTCCCATCAAAAACATTTCAGTGTCTATGCAAATTACAACATATTTGCATATGATGCTGTACTGTATTGATTTGTTTGGGTCGAAAAAAGGAAATTAAAGGCATCAACCTGATCACTATAATTCTTAACCAGGTCAAAGCTCTGCCCGGTATGGGCACGACGATAGACGTGATCCTGATCAACGGGAGCTTGCGTGAGGGCGAGACCATTATCGTGCCTGGCGTGGAGGGGCCGATCGTAACTCAGATCAGAGGGCTGCTTTTGCCACCGCCTCTCAAGGAGCTCCGGGTCAAGGTCCGTCTCTGGCTTCTCATAACTACCAACGTACATTTGTGTAAGTTCCTGCAGGTATCTAACAGCTTCTGGTGAACATCTTCTGTTCAGAATCAGTACGAGAAGCACAAGGAGGTGAATACGTCTCAGGGAGTGAAGATCCTGGGGAAGGATCTGGAGAAGACTCTGGCAGGCCTGCCGCTCCTCGTCGCTCATAAAGACGACGAGATTCCTGTACTGAGGGTGAGCAGGGTTTGCGTTGTCCGTGCGCTTTTTAATGACATCACAAGAGATCAATTATACAGGGTGTCCCCCAAAAAATTTGACGACATTTGAAATATAGATATCTGAGTATAACTACATGTCCTAGAACAGGGCTCTGCAACGTGCGGCTCCTTCATATGGTATATACTCCATGGTGATCTTAACATTAAAATAAAACACGTTTAACTTGTTGTCGCTCAGGATATACGTCACAACCGCTAATGTGCGACACCCGCCGGCACGTGATTTATATAAATTATCTTTTATTTTTTTCAAGCTGTCTGCACACGCCAGCACATGCGACGTGGATAATTTAAGTTCAGTTCTATATTTCATACAAGGAGGACTCTTGACATTGAGTAGTTTATCTGAAAGTAACCGTCAACCCAGTGGTGGTGTTTTTTTTTTTTTTTTTTAAATACACAGTGTTAAGGTAAAAAAAACGATATATGCAGTGTTATCTTGTCTGAGTGTTTATGGTTGCCTAGTGTACTAGGCAAACGAAATTAAATAGGCTTCATGTTGAAAAATAAAAGATTTATTTATCAAAATTCCCACATGTTCAAATGGACATAGACTTTATAAACACTTTCACAAAGCTTCACAAATGTTCAATATGTGCACCATCTGTGACTCACCGCCTGTGACCTATCTTGAGTAACGTTCTCCAGCGCCTCACTGATTCTCTGCTTGAGTTCCTCTAGGTTTGTAGGAAAAGAGGAGATAAAGAGCAGTCCTTTCACATACTGTAGCCTTTTAGAAAAAGATCACAAGGTGTCAAGTCAGGTGAATGTAGTTTTCAAAAGCACATTGTCATTATCACTGGAAAAAAAATAAAAAAAAGTAAAAAAAATAAATAAAACATTAAACTTGGTTACACATCTTGTTAAAATTGTATTTAATTTGAGCGAGAATTGGCTAATGTTGTTAGACTACGAAATTATATACATTTTTGGGGTGCCCCAGACATGCCGTCCTAATATTTTTGCACCCCGCTGTGTATATGTTTGTGTATATGTTTTTGGATCATTTTTATTGCTCTTTTTGTAACAACTTGTAAGTAGTTATTCTTGACTGCAGGTGGTAAATGATGCATATTTAGTGTTTCATTAGAACTGCTTTATTAATGTGGTTACAGTTTTAAAAATTCTGTGATCAACATTTAAAAAAAAAAAAAAAAAAGTTTCTGTAATCACAAATTTTTCACCATTTAAACTGCAAACTTGGTGTACATTTAACTCCAGTGAGAAGATACTGTTACACTGTGTTGTAGAAATTAATTCGGTAATGAAAACCTCTTCATAATTATTAATCACTTGAATCCAAGCACTCAAAAGCTGTTACAAATGTCTATACACACACTCGCGCTGTCTTTCTGAGGCAGGAGATCAGATGAAGTAAGACCAGGTTCCTGCCAGAACAAGTTGAGAAATATTCAGAAAAACGTATTTGTCTTAATAGTTCAAACCCAAATGTTATCTGCTATCAATCACACCAAAACAGTACAGGTGTGTGTCTGTGTGTGTGGGAGAGGACAAGACAGCATATTGTGCTTGTATTTCAATCATATTATTATCATCATCATCATCATCATCATCCTTTTTCATAGGATATTAATGTGATTCCCGTTGGGGCACTGGTGGCTCAGTGGTAGGTGTTTCGCCTGCCATGCGGAAGGCCTGGGTTCGATTCCAGCCAGTGCC
>JAOTQY010000025.1:7760332-7774140 GCA_026413445.1 Dolichallabes microphthalmus | reverse complement strand
GTGTGTGTGTGTGTGTGTGTGTGTGTGTGTGTGTGTGTGTGTGTGTGTGTGTGTGTGTGTGTGTGCGTGTGTGTGAGTGCAAGGATAGAGGATAGAGGGAGACAGAGGTGTTTGGGGGTGGTGGTGGTGAGAGTGCTCCATCTGTGTGTAGCTATACTTATGAGTTTGATGTGAAGGACCTGCTGTCTTTATTTTTTGCTCTTCATATTTATTTTCTGTCTTTGTAACACACACACACACACACACACACACATACATGCACACACACACACATTGCCTCCAGCAGTAATGTCAGCTCCCTAATCTTCCCAGTCATCCTCCAAACCGTGTACAAGCTTAGCTCTCCTTCCTGTCCCAGATTACTCATTACAGCCTCATTCAAACCTCTCTTACGGATGTGTCCCACTTTGAAGACGCTTGGCTTTGTCGAGGCAGAATAATCACTGATCTCTGAGCTGCAGGGATCTGCTCTCACAGGAAAGATGAAGGACTCGCCTCAGGCTCGTCTGATGCAAACCTGAGTAGCTTAGCACTTGGTTATGCCTCAAACACTTGGCATCTGCAGACGCCGTGTCTTTCCAGTCCAAAATTCAGCACAGATCATTAGGCCGAGCTGTGTAGAGGAATGTCTCAGACGCTCCTCTATCTCAGACGTTTATCTGGAACGTTCAATGGCTGCAGCTAATTTTTGCAATGAAGCTGTAGCTGTCTGCTTAGGTGTGTTTTTAGCAGACAAAGAGACACCATGCTGCATCCAATTACGCTAGGCTTTGATCTCCAACTAGTTATATTTTCTCCTGGCTCTCCAGGATTGGCTTTGAGGTTTTATATACGGTAACACTTTGGTCCAGTTCAGAAATACTGTACCTTCTGGATTATTTCTTAAGGTGTATTTCTGACTGGCCAGAATTGAAGATGTACTTTTATTCGTCTTGGGTTTGAGGAAATGTAAGTAGAAAAGTTGATGGAAAAAGCATATTAAAAGCAATAAATAAAAATTATTAAACCATTATTTCAATTATTTACTCTCATTATCTGTACAGAGGCCCAATGGTTATCTTGGTAAGTATTTCACCCAGTGTTTAGGTAATACCATCTCACCTCTCTCCTAATGCCCTGCTTTCTTGATATATTGTAAATTTGAAGATGTATGGTTAAATAATAAAGAAAAAAATATTTTTAAGTACACTTATTGATGATTGTTTTTTTTTTCTTCGATCAACATAAAATACAGTGCTTGTACAGAACCACCCTTTTACAATTTGAGTTCTGAAATAGAACCATGTCATAAGGGAAGAAAAAAACTGATCAATGTGATAACAGTACATTCAGGTCATCAGATGGCTTCATTTTATTGCCACATAACGTTTCTTGCTAACGAGTCTAGACCTGACCAACTGAAACCTGACCCAGATCATAACACTGCCTCTAGATGCTTGTACAGTGGGCACTATGATGGGTGCATTGCTTCTTGTGTTTCATTTCTAATCCAGACACCATCGCCCTGGAATAGACTCAATCAGAACTCAGACCACATGAGCTTTTCCACTGCTCCAAAGTCCAATACTTATGCTTCCTTATTAGTCTTACTAACAAGAGGTTTTCTTTGTTTAGTCCCAATCTTATTGTTATAAGTTCTCATCCATTGTGTATGTAGAAATGCTCTTACGATGCTCTTATGATGCAACATTCATAAGTGTTTAAGTCATCACCAATCATACTTTTTTCATCATTTTTTTTTCTGATCACATTGCTTTTACTGACGCTACAGTTCAGCACTATCCTTCCTTGTTTTGGTAATGTGTCGGACAGTCTGTCCAATTCCAGTCATTTTAAATTTTCTTTCTCTTGTCTCATTTTCTTTTCTTGACACAAGCCAATAATTTAATGCTTCTTAAACGGCAACTTTTTTATTTTGCACAAGCAGTGCGTTTTAATTGCATGCGACAAAATAAAAAGTAGTATTGGAGAATACTGTGTTTTCCCAAGAAAATATGTTTAATGCTTCTAAATATTCTGAACATGCCTGTAGTGGCAATACTTTTTCTCGCAACTTTATAAAAGTATAAACTGCTTGTTTTGTAGAATCCTGGCATAAGATCTAAAGTAAAAAGGATGTGTAATTTTATCACCAATTGGATGCTTACTTGGATGTAAAGATGATAGGTTACCTCTACATGGCCATCTACATGGTTTTGTGGCAGGACCAAGCACTTAGTGGGCTTCTCTGAGTGTGTCGATGGGCTTTGTAATGCAGCAAGGCCTGTGGTTTGGCAGATCCAATAAGATTTGTGTGAATAGCAAGAGGTGTGCTCCTGCATGGTTGCCTGTGTGATTTAGTCTGAGTGAGAGATAGAGACAGACTCCCCACACTTTAGTAGATAATATGCATAAGACTTGATCCCTGGCAGGACCACAAATGCACTGTTGTGCATCAGTGTGTTTCAATAAAAACGAGAAAGAGGGAGAGAAATGGGATAAAATAGGGTCTTCGTCTCAGTCTGGGGAGGGTCTCAATTTTCTATCGATTCTCGCAGCTTCAGAGGGTGAAGAGGATGTAAAGGCTATAATCACAACGATTACAGACAACACTCACTGCAACCCCACCACTCTTCTACTCTCACTGTCTAACACACAACTCTCTCTCTCTCTCTCTCTCTCTCATTCTCAAAAGCTCCACTTTGCCACTTTTATTTTTTTCAAGCATCCATTCACTTTTATATGAAATATATTCATTTAGTTTTAGTGATAACAAGATTTTAAAGCTGAACTTTCTTACTTCACAATTAATCCAACAACAAAGAATGTGGACAAAACAGTGAGCACAAAAATCGTGGACAAAATTATGAGCACATGAAGTACTGATAATTGTGTTTCTGACTCGAGAAATCCATTTCTGTGATGGTGTCGTGGCGTGTGAAGTGGAGTTACAACCTTGAAGTTGATTATTTTGCATTACCTGAAGATCTAAAGGGTTTTATTACTCTTTTCTTATTGATGAATTTAAAAACATTAAATGCATCAGAAAAACAGCTTTTCGTGTTACTGAGAATTCTCTTTTTCTGAAGACTTTCCTGTGCTGGAAAACTTTGCAAAAGTAATGTAACAAAGCACTCACTTTGTTGAGTACAATATATATACAGAAATTCATAACGAGCTCTAAATCAATGTTTATGTATAAATTTCAACTGATTGTTTTAATCTGTTGATCCTGTAAGTGTCTCACTTAATAACTGACCTGTTTTTGTGAGAGCTATTTCAATATAATTTACTGAAAATCTATATACTGTACCTTTTTAAAACTGTAATATACTTGTAGAACTATCATCATCATCATCATCATCATCATGTACAGTATAATAACCTTTAGAAATGGCAAACACTACAGAATGACCTGCTAGCTGATCTGTTATAGTAAAAAAAAAATCATAAAACAATATTAACCAGTAAATGAAATTCCAGATTTAATAAATTAATTAGGCTATTGGTATACTAGCTGCCTATTTATTTTAGCATATTTTGCGTATATTGCACAGAAGATGCTTCAATGTTATTAGTATTATTAACTAAAATGAATTCTATAACAAATTAGATTTTTTTCTAATGTATTCTAATAAGTGAAAAACATGGCATTTTCTGTTTTAAAAACATTAAAATTAGAATTTCAGACAATTGAAATTCTTGTCAACAAAACGAGTAACTATATCATTTATTTTTCACAATAGGACATACTCATTTCTGGAATGTCTGACATCTGCCATAATAGTCCAGGCTGTGTCTAGGTGTTTTTCTGTGTTGTCAGCCAATTCTCCATAAATAAACGTATTTATATGGAAACCTTCATTTTTATACAAAACAAAATAACAGGGTTGAAAAATTCTCCTTGATCTTCTGAACTAGGTTTCTTTATGTATGTTTGTAAGAGAGAGAGAGAGAGAGAAAACGAGGGAGAGAGAGAGAGAGAGTGTGTGTGTGTGTGTGTGTGTGTGTGTGTGTGTGTGTGTGTGTGTGTGTGTGTGTGTGTGTGTGTGTGTGTGTGATGTATTCATAATACAAAAACATTTGGAGAACCATAAATACTCTGAGTCATTGACCAACCACTTGACCGGCTTCTTGTTGGAGCTCAAACACTGGACAGACTCTGAGACTTCAAGAGAGTGTAAAGAAACAGGAGATTAGTATATTCACCTACTGCATACTCTCCAAGCGGTTCCTGCAAAAAAGCCATGTAGCCTAACATATGTTGAAGTTAACAAACACAATTTATATCTGGCCAGTCAGCCTTGTCCAAATCTACAGACCCGGCAATGCACCGGTGAGCACTACAGAATCATACGATACACTGCTGATATCCTCCACCTGTTACACTTCTGCAACTTCCCCCACTTCACTAACCTCATACTAACCCCACTGTGAGCAAGAAGCCATTCGAGTAGAACCGGGAACCCCTTAGGAAATCAAAAGGTGCATTATTAATGTATGGCAAGACCTTGGTCATGTTACATATTTCTGCCCCTTGATATCAGTGGTATTATTGGGTTAGCTGCTTTCTCTTTCATATAGGTCCTGTTAGGGATCAAACAGGCTCTCGTTTACACCTCTCTGACAAACTGATAGCTTTATACAGTATGAGCAAAACCAAGTCTTAAAAGTTAAAATTTTACATGGTGTGAATAGTAGTTGATTCAAAAATGAATTTAAAGCTGTAGCAAGCTGTTGCCATGGTCACACAAGAATTGTGAAGTGAGCCAGATAGGTTTTCATTAAATTTCCCTTTATGCTATGAACCTTTTACTTCAAAGTAAAGCTGTTTTTAGGCTGTGCTATTTTATTTATTTTTTGTAACACTATATAAGACACCAAGAAAAAGAAAAAAGAAGAAAAAAAACAGACCAAAAACAGGCTCTGAGATAACGTTAGACCTGCAGTAAACAAAAAAAACTATAAATTCGTGCTTATATCATCAGTCAGTGTAATCTGGACTTGCAGAAAATGAAGAAGTACGTACGAACTTATTAGTCGATTTGAATGTTTTTGTTTACAGTATATACTGCCACTTTGGTAGGCTACCTGTAGCTACAGTATCCTGTACAATTCTCCATATGCTTTGTCATCCTCCTAGTTGTGATTTTAGATAAGCATCATAGCAATAGGTGTGATAGTGGTTTAGTGGTTAATTTGGGGTTTTGAATCTTGCCTCCGGTTTGCATGCTTTGCTTGTACTTTTTGGTTTTATTTCTGGGTGCTCATGTTTCCTCGACAGTCTAAAGATACAGAACGTGTTGTAGGCTGATTGTTGTTTCTAAATTACCCCTAGTGAATAAATGGGTGTGTATTTGGAAGTTGCAAGAATGTCGGGATCCTCAGCAATGCCTTACAGCAATGATGGCATGCAGTCCTACTGTAGGTCACTGCAGCCAATTAAGATTATCTGGATGGATGGATATATTTTGTACCGATCTTAACAGACAGCCAAATAGCAATTTTACAGTGTACAAATTTAGCTTTAGATTTACCTCTCCATTTTTGAGACATTTTCAGTGTGTTGTAGTGATTATCACCATGGCTTCATCTATCCAGGCTCAAGAATTCAAATCCTGCCTTGAGTTTGTGTGCATGTTCTTCATGTGCATGGTTGGTTTCCTCTGGGTTCCTCCCACCGTCCAAATACTTGCAGATTATTTTGATTAGTGTAGTTCAGGTTGTCTGTAGTGAGTGAATATGCTGTGTTCCGTGCTGGTACCCAACCTTGTGCTCGAAGAACCCCCCTGGACAAGCTCTAGACTTGCTTTAGTGTATCTTAATTTGCCTTTGCAAACCATGACTGGTATGAATCAAGAATGATTAAAGGTTTTTGTAATTAAAAAATCTCTGACATGAGAAAGATTAGCTAACTAGGCTACATTCTAGCTTGCCATGACTACTGTAGCTGCTACACCTACTCTTGAAGTCTTTGAAGATATGTGTTTAAAATTTGTTAAATAAATTTTTCTTTTACCAATTTTACATGATTTTATTCCATTTTAGCCTATGTTGCTAGCCTATTTTAACTAGTCTTGAACAAATGGTGAAATTGTTTTAGGCTGCAGATAGCTAGCTAGGCAATAAAGCTAAACGTAAGTACTTTACGTAGGAGTCAAAATGCTGGTCAGGACTGGATTGGATTATTGGTAATACAGGTTTTAAATGTATTTTACACCTTTGTTTTACTGTTAAGGTGACTTAGGGTGAGCTAATTTCAGTAGGATTTTTCTTCTAGCAAACCTGGACATTTACCGTAGTAAACCTCCTGGTCCCTTGCCTCTCCGTGTTCTCCGGTTTCCTCCCACAATCCTACAAAGATATGCAGATTAGATTAATTGGCATTTCCAAATTGCCCTTAGTGTATTGAGGTTGAATGGATGTCTTACCATGGTCGTACAAAATGGAAGTAAATACATCGGTCACCATTGGCCTCCACAGTCCCACAACAGAGGTTCCTATATGGATGGAATGGACTGATGATCATATATGCATTAGTGGTTTAAATATAGAATGTAATGATTTACAAGTTTCTTTCTTTCTTCATTTCATCATTTCCCTCTTCCTTGGGCTGCATCTACGATTTGATTATAAATTAACCAACAACTAATTAGCTTGAAAACTAATCATGAAGAATCTTGTCGGTTTATGTTTTGTGATGTCAGTGTTTCATGTTGATCTGGAATGGAATATATTGGAAAACATTTTTGTCAATGCAAAAGAAATCATCCGTCTGTAAAATTGCTGAAGTGTGGATTCGGATGGGATTAAAATTATCATCCTACCACAGAGTGAGTCCAAAAAACATTTGGCAAGTTAGTCTATAATTCTCTCAATAGAGGATCTAATCCCACACTGGAAATAAAATCACAGAGTAAAACCAGAAAACAGTGGAATTACCACAAGTCCCCATTAAATCTAGTTCTGACTTAATAGGGCTTATGAAAATAGGGTCTTTTTTAATCCATTTTGTTTTTATTTTATGTCTGATATTTAGTACATCATGGTAACTGAAGTTGAAATGTAGTTGTGTAGTTTTTATTTTAATTCTGACAGCATATTTGATATAAATTTTAATATTTTTATGGTGGTAAAGTAATTTTCTTATCTCATTGAAGAGCTGTTTTACTGTACATGATGATATAACTTTAATAATGCACTAATAGGGTTAAGTGTTTTTCATAAACAAGCGGAGGTTTTGAAGACCTGTTTTTCATTCATGAGGTCTAATGTGTGTATTTCTGCTTGTTTCTGAGCTGTGCTGTCTCTTCTGTCGCATGCTGGATGGCTCTCCTGCTTTGCTGTGACAGCACTGTGTCACATGGCCTGGTTTTGTTCCCCTTATTGTAAGCTGGACATGGAACCACTAAAGCCTAATAGAGACTGGCGAAGAACTGCATACATAATCAGAAAAACATCCTGTGTTTTTTGACGACTGGCCTAATATCAGGTGGTGGTTGTGTTGCTGGTTCAGGGCTTTTACAAAGGGGATGATTGGTTGATTGCTTCTTTAATCACCAGAAACAACTCAGAATTGTGGGGAGAAGAAAGAATGGAGGAGTGTAAAATGATCTTATTGCATCTGCAATAATAAAATTAAATTCATATTGAAATTTGAATACACAACATGGTCGGGTGATTTACAAATGTTATTTGTTTGTTTGACCTAACATTAGATTATGAATTATCCAACAGCTAGAGTGATTAGCTAGAAAACAAAACCATAAAGCTGCTTCGTGACGAAGTCTATTAATAAAAACAATATATAAATACATTTGAATTAAATAGAATATAGGAGTGCACTCTTTTAATTTCATGTTATTTTACTTAATTCTCTTATTGCTTCTGACATTTAAAAAAATCTAATACAAATAAAACTCAGATCTTGAATATATTGGAAGATTTACAATTGTGCTTTCCTGTTTAAAAATAAAAATCATACACATACTGTATAAAATTCATATTCAGATTTTCTTAGATTCCAAATCATATTCTTTGACGCCTCCTACCATTTGTTATTTGCATACAGTTTGTTGAAAATCTAATTAAATTAGAACAGCTACAGTGTTGCACTTATGTTTGCTTATGTACAGAAATATAATGAATTATACTGTTTATTGTTGCTTTACCAATGCAGTACTAATCTCTCTCTTGTGGTTTTTATCTTATTAAAATTTAAAGACCCTGTTTTATTTGTTCTAATATAAGGATTGTTCCTGCTCTAAGTTGTTCTGGGAAGGATATCTGCTGCATGGGAATGGAAACGAAATATATTTTATTAGTTTCAAATAAGTGACTAATAATAATGACTTG
Organism: Dolichallabes microphthalmus; assembly: GCA_026413445.1. Taxonomy (NCBI): domain Eukaryota; kingdom Metazoa; phylum Chordata; class Actinopteri; order Siluriformes; family Clariidae; genus Dolichallabes; species Dolichallabes microphthalmus. The sequence goes on along the minus strand of JAOTQY010000025.1, from coordinate 7,765,806 downwards.
TTTATTAGACTTACTACTCTGACTTTATTGCATTTTGTAACCCTGGGCATGATATAGCCCTGGGCATCTTTCTGACTGTTGAGCTTGATTAAAAAAAAAATGTAAAAAAAAGCTGGGAGTTTGTGTAAATATGTACAAAACTTGTATAATCGGTTTTGACTGACACTCTCTGCAGACAGACTTTTGATGTCTGAGCCTGGCTCTATTATGTGCTATAATGATATGTCTGCTTCTCCCTTTGCATTGGGCTTGTTTGTTTAGGAGGATGCAATAGTGGCTTGGCTGCTGCTGTTGTGTGTGTGTGTGTATGTGTGTGTGTGTGTGTATGGGGTATGTGTGTAATGGTTGCCCATGGGGAATATAATCTTGTGCAAACACTGAGCATGTCTCCCAGGTGGAGTCTGTGTTTGAATGGGACACACAGCAGTCTTGTAGAGCAGTGTGTGTATGTGTGTGTGTGATTGGAATTGCTTGAATAGACTGAGCTCAGACTGGGAAGGCATTCTGTCCGAGCTGGTATACAGAGTATAATCTACTCCACTCCATGAACAACAGTTAAAAATAAAGCATGGGATAAATAAAAATTTTGACCTAGTTGAAAAAAACAAAATGGTGCTCTATTTTCCGTCTCGATATTCTCTCTTTCTCACTCTGAAACCACTCTTTCATCAGTTTAAATACTGGGCCTCCCAGTCTGACGCAGGCCTGATCACAGAGGGCCGGGCCACGGTCAGGCAAAACCAACATGCGCTCACCCTCCAAAAACATCCATCCGGTTGAAAATAAAGCACGGCTCTTTTTTTTTTTATCCCCTCACTCAGTCCAGGCCTGTTCTCCACTGCCTTTTTGTTTACACTGTCTCTCACAATGAGCGCCCATCGTCCCCCTCCGATACGCCTTTTATCGGAGTGTTTCGTGGGCTTGAATGTACAGCAGCAGTTGGCCCTGCGTGAATAAGCCCCTGTGAAAATTGCTAAGACCCTGCTTACATTGTCCGCTGTCATTTCCCACCACAATAGATATCACACTTTGGATGTAATTTAGAAAAAAAAAAAAAATAGGGGAGGCGGGAGGTACCGGTTGAATCAAAATAGTGGTAGCTTTTAGCTTTTGTTTCTCTGGGCTCACTCTTTTCTTTTTTCTTGCTTGTCTCACATTCTCTTTTCTTTTGTTGATCAATGCTGCATCGCATTCTCTCCATCGCTCTCTCGCACCTCATTTTTTTTCACCACCAGCTCTTCATTCAGAGAGTTCGCCATTATAGTGGAAAATTAAATAAACCACTCCATTGCCTAAAGAGACTGGGGTCTGGGCGGGATCAGGTTAGAGCTCCAGAGGGAGCGAGTAAGGATGCATCTTTCCGGATGGAACTTCATCTTTCCCGTGCAGCAGCTCAGAACACTGGTGGGGTTTGGAGGGATAAAAACAGGACGAGGAAGGTGTGAAGAGATGTGTGTACTGGAGGAGCTGAGGAAGGCAGACGAGAAAGATGCACCCTTCTGATCCATCATCATCCTGTGGAGAGAGAAGTAGAAAAATCCTGCATCTTTTTTTTTTTTTCTCTCTCTCTGAGGTTCCCCTTACAGCCCCACCTCCAGAAGCAGAGGGGTCTTGAAGATCCTTTGAGGTGGGTCGCATGGCACTGGGATAGTGAAAGACACCTGAAGAACTCTTCTGAGGAGGGAAAGCTGTTTTTTTTTTTTTTTTTTAGAAGAAGGATGCACAGAGGGAGGGGGAAGCATCAGAAAGTTCCAGAAATGTCAAGGGGGGTGGAGGGGAAGGAGGCGTCCACCACAGCAGACGAAATCAGATTAGCAAAATGACTGAATGCTAAGGGGTTTAGACGAGTAGACTTTCAGGGTTAGTTCTTGTTGGTGTTGGACTCTTATATAACTCTTATTTAAAGTTAGCTCTATTTACTAATTTCATTGTGGAATTTTATCATGTCATGCGTATGAAAAGTATATGTCTGTAGTGATGCTTTTAACAGCGAATCAATGCTTGTGCTTACATAAGGATTGGCTTTTGACATTAGTTGTTGGGTGTCGTTGGTGTTTTGTGTTTGAAACTGAAGTTTTATGGCAACAGGTCAATCCAGTTTAGTAAAAAAAAAAATTTCATCCATTGAAATATTAATCAGTCAGATTTTTTAAATATGATTACTTAGATTTTTTTAAATAAATTGTTGTTTAAAGGAACATTCATGTCTGAAAAGTCCAAATTTGTAGCTTAAAGTAGCAGTATTTTAGAGAAGCTTTTATCTATAATTATTATATTATTTATTGCATTACATCAGTTATTTTTACAGTAAATTAAGTAACATAGATGGTACATTTTTAACATCTTACATGACTGTAGCATGCATTGAAAAAATTTCGGAGGTGAAGCGTTAGTGTCCATATCTATCCATACATCATTATTTGGATGACGTAACTTGATTGTTGGTTGATAGTTTGTGCAAAATTGTATTGTTTAAAAAGTTTAAAACTTATAATCAGTCTTGAGTCTGAAGTCGTCAGTTATTGCCTCATGCCTTCCATCTTTCCATTCCTGTTTACTACTCTCTTTCCCTCCTTTCTCTGGTGTGTGGTGAAAAGCATCTTAACAGCCAGCCGTGGTACCTCATTCAAGCATTAATGAGGAATCAGAATGGGCAAGAGATGTGTGTATATGTGTGTGTGGAGTGGCTGAAAAGAAAAGGCCAGGTATGGTGGGCTAAGACTTTGAACGCAGCTGGTTGTCAGACTGAAAAGGAAATGGACTGGATGACCTCATTTATGGCACTAGGAGGCTGGAGGAAGATGAGGAAGGGATTGAAGGAGGGCCACCCAGCTGTGAGGCCTCACTCTCAGCCTCGGCAAGCTCCTCTTCTCCCTTGCCCTTTATCCTCAAAAGAAAAAAGAGTAGGGGCCTGGGGTAGTCTCCTGGTGGAGGAGCGAAGAAGAGAATGAGGGAGGAGAATGAGGGAGGAGAGAGGGAGGATGTCATTGATGGCTAATGTGGCCCCAGGGAGAGTGAGAGAGAGAGTGAGAAAGAGAGAGCGCTGAGGTCATCATGAGTCAGTGTTGCTTGACTTTGGGGCTAAAGAGCGTTTCATATGTGTTGTTAGCATGTCAGCACTAATTTGCAGCGCTGTCAGAACAGGGCAAAAACAAGATTAGCGGCTTTAGACACCACAAACAGACAGACTCCACATCGCCGCTGGCCATATGGCATTTGACAGTCAGCTCTTTTCTTTGCCAGTTCACAACATGTAGCTTTTTATTTTTCTTTATAGTGGCTATATAAAAATTTTAAAGAAAGGATAAAAAATTACAACATATTTCATAACGAGTAGCATGGTTATGATCAGCAATGACTCGTATCCATTTGGTGGGGCAGGATGACATGTTGAGAGGCTATCACACTTGACTTTCACTGTAGGTTTCTATCTACTGAATTTTTTTGAGTGACCCTGTAGTTGTCAGTCTTCAATCACCAAAATACTGTTATCCAGCATACAGCCTAGAAGCTTATTTTAAAAGTTTTTTTAGATATACCTTTGTTCAGCTGTATTCAATACAACAGGTGTGTTTTGAAACAGACATTTTCCACTCCTTAATCCAATTTTTCCTCACTCAATCTTTGTAATGTATCTTACAATAGAACAGGTTGTGCATATGCAGTAATTGACACACTCTCTGCACAGCCACTTTGCCTTTATTTGTGGAAATGTATTACATTTAATTCAGATTATTTGCTATAAAACATGATCTTGACAGACACAGAGTACTTTTAATCTAGCCCAATTTTATATGAGTACTTCAAGGCTGACATCCCAAACATTAAGTCAAGTATGGAGCAGCATGAGGCCCGTCCCAGTGGGCCTTTATTAGCCCTTGTTGTAATTTGCATGTTTGGTCATTAGGGCAAAACTGGCAAATTGGCATTTTTTAAATTATTGATTACTTTAAACAGATATTATGCGTTTGGCTAGAATTTAAAATGTATGTGAATGATGACTTTATGAAAATTAACATTTGTTGAAAAGTTAATATGCCAACCCATATTGACTAGCCACCACAACTTATTAAGGGCTTTCTCCATACCCCTCCAAAAACAGAAATCCCAACATTAATCCCAAAGCAACCCACTATCAAGACTCTTCAACATCAAACACCTCAACCACCATTATAATATAACCCCCCCCCTTTTTTTGGAATACTTATGAATGTGACGTGCCTATAGCACTAGGTCTAGCATCGTTTTTAATTTAATTAGCCCAGCTGCACTGGCGGCTTTCGCTGTTGCTGGCCGTTATTGCCGCTGCGCTTCATTCTGCTGCTGCACACACAATTACTGATTGCTTTCAGATAGGGGTGAAATATGATTAGGGTTTTTGGTGGCAGAGATCAGAGGGGATGGAGGGGGTGGGGGAATGAAAAGCCTTATTACTTTCATTTGAAATCAGTAGATAAATATGAAACTTTCATAGGAGGTGTAATGAGATTATGGTTATTTGGACCGGGGCAGCCGGCCCTTGTAGACGGATTATATGGATTAGAAGATCATGAGCGATGATAGCTGAGAAGTCGAGAGCTGCTGATCTGAGAAGAGCCAGTGTTGGGAAAAGGAGTGAGAAAAAGTTTCTGTAGATCAGTTTTGTTGATAGTTATATGGTCACTAAAAACTCCAGAATGTTTTGCTAAAAATGTTTCAATAATCAACTAACTATTAATAATTAACATATATAAATATGATGAATCAACGCTCTGGATGTAGAGATGGCTTTTTCTTTAGATGAATCAAAGAGATGAAGCAATCGCCAGTGCATTATAGTGCACAATTGCAGTTTCTGTACATTAGTGAAATATTTTTTGTTTCAACTGTTTTTACTTTTAACTGTCTTCAACTTAAATCATAAAATAAACACCTTTACTTTATTCATAAAAATATGTGGACACCTGATCGTAGAAGATCCACTTTCAAACTTCATTCTCCTTTGCTGTTATAAAAACCAAAACTTTTATTGAAAGATGCCTTCTAGTAGATCTTTGCTCCTGGCTGTGGGTGTGATCATTTAGCCAAGACCATTGGTTAGGCACAGCTGACATTGAAGTTCATCTCAAAGAAGTTCAATCGGGTTGAGTTCAGAACTCTGTGAAGCCCATTCATGGTGTTCCGCTTCAACTTTATCAAACCATTTCTTGATAGGCCTTGCTTTCAGTCCATAGGGGCATTGTCATACTAGAACAGGTTTGGATATCTTAGTCTTAGTGAAGGGGAATTGTAGTCCTACGGCATACAAATACATCTTATATAATCATGCTTCAAAGTTTGTGACAAAAGTTTGGAGTATGATCTGCGCATGGGTATAATCAGTGTAGTGGAGTGGAGTAGCTCAGTGGTTAAGGCATGGGACTACAGTTCGGAAGATCCCAGGTTCAAACCCCACAACCACCAAGTTGCCACTGTTGGGCCCTTGAGCAAGGCCC
>JAOTQY010000025.1:7690973-7708694 GCA_026413445.1 Dolichallabes microphthalmus | reverse complement strand
TCTCCACATCATTGCATTCAGTTTTTATTCACAATTTGTTTAGTGTCCCAACTTTTTTGGAATCCGGTTTGTAAATAAATTATATTAACAGGGGAATATTGTGACTAAATGACTATTTCATTATTAAAATAAATAATTATTATGTTAAATAATTACTTGCTAAAGTAGCATTCTTCTCTGCCCTACTATAAGGGGGTGGCGCCCCAGCGGCCGCCACTTCTTGAAAGTAAAGAACGCAGAAAGTATTGAAGATTTTCTCATCTCTGTTTAAAAAAAAAAAAAGCACCGACACTGGAAACTCCTTCCTTAAAATCAAATTTTAAAAAAATCTTGAAAAAAAAATTCACCATATCAATGATTACATGCTCTTATTCTATGTACGTACCTGTGAATGAGCAACATTTGCATTTCTTTTGCTTTTAAAAAAAAAACCAGACTTGTCCTTTAATACACTGAGAATCTTAAACATTTCTCAATGTTTAAGATTCATTATAAATCATTATAATAATACACTATAGAAGTGTGATAATACAAATAAAGCATTACACAGTCAAATAATTTTCTTCGTTTATTTATTACAAGCAATTTTACAGCTTTTTTGCTGTTAATAACTACAGAAAAGCTGGCAAAAATCCACATATATCTACAGATACCAATCTGTTAAAAACTGTATACAAAAAAGACCCCCAAACTGTACAATGACTCATATGACTAAATATATACTGTAAGGTGTACAGTAGTCTACATACATTTTAAATATACAGTATAGACTTAGTTAAGAGCAACATCACACTTTGTGCTGACGAATTGAGAAAAAATAAACAAAAGTAAAAGAAAAAACATATTTTAAAAGCAAATAGACATTCGATTAACATGAATAGGCTGGCGTTGATTTAGCCCCACTAGAGTCAGTAAAGCCTTTACAATAGTATAGACATCTAGAATAGTATTTGGTCACACTTTCTGAACAGCAGCGAAAATGGACGCCAAAGTGTCTCCCCAGGTTCAGTGTGCGGCGTCCTCGAACAGTGCACGTCGACATGACTAATGCAAACTCGAAATCCTAAAGTGAGATCGTAGAAGGAGCAGAAGATTAAAGCTATTCCGCAACCTCTTCTGTTTACCGGGTTTGACGTTGCCGTCGTCTGCCGTATCTCCAATTTTGGTTGATAGAAAACAAATCTAATACCGTAAATCGAGTGGTACTTTTTAAACCTCTGAATACAAAAAATAGCAAAAAGCTTTTTTTTTTCTTTTTTCAATACGATATACAAAATATTTATACATCTGTCAGTTCTACAGGATAAGATACAGTCTTATATTATCTGATTCCTGGCATAGAAAGAATTCCTACACAATACAGTGGCTTGTCGGAAAAGAAAAGAAAAAAGAAAAATGCACAAAGAGCAACACAAGTGTCTTCTCTCGTATGAAACATATGTGTGAAGGAGATTCGATCCTGCACTGCCTTCCTGAAGCTCACAAAAATGTGCACAGTTCACATCATTAGTATTATTGTTCACAACTACAGTATGACTTACACAAAATAACCGGACAGCTACTGGTGGAAGATATAAATGACATATAGCCGAATGAAATAACGCTGAATGGTGAGTGTTTCTTTCACTCCTCGTCAGCAACGTTTGTGTTTTTTTTTATTTAAACCAGACTTGTCCTTTAATACATTCAGGATCTTAAACATTTCTCCAAAAAAAAAAAAAAAAAAAACAGTGTTATAAATGAATAGAATTGAACATTTCCAGTAGTTAGTTTAGTTTCTGTATATTAGTGGTTGTAAAAACAGACCCGTATAGTGGTACAGTAGCAACTAAGAATGGGACAACATTCAGAATGCAATTCGTTTGGTTTCAGGTTTTACAAGTGCTTTTGCAAATTCAGGAATGACAAATCAAAGCTGAAGAAAATGCATTATAATTTAAAAGTTCTAATCCCAGGACTTCCAGAGAGTCACTGGAGGTTAAAAAAAAATAATAAAAATCTTAACTCTCAACCTGTCGTCAGTCATATGGTATACAGAATGCTCATATACTGTATAATAAACTAGCAGAATGTAAAATGCTGCATGATTAGGCTTAGCAGCTACTGGTAACATGCAAACATCCAGACACTGATCAACTGATTATGTGTTTGACTTTAAATAATGAATGATGATTACATTCAGACACATACTGTAGAATAGTGCAGCTTTGGACCAGAAGCAAAGTCACTCACTCATGTTTCATTCATTAGTTCATTAATTCCTGAATTCATTCTATAACTGTAAACCTCATCGCCGACACACATTCATTTACAACATTTCCATTTAGGTGTAGAATCTCTCACAAATAAAAAAAAAAGAAAGAAAGAAACTGCCATCTTTTTCAAAATAACACTTTGCATGTCCCAAAAATAATGTCACGTGACACCAGTCAAGGAAGTTTCGACCTTGGCGTTTCTTGCTGTTAATGTTGTAAAGGATTTAATAATAAATTTTTTAAAAAGTATACAAGCAGCCATTGGGACTTCCTAACTCACCGGACGTGCATCAACCACAAGGCACCTACTTACAAGCAGCTAAAATGTTTAAAAAAAAAAACACTATCTTAACATTGGTCATCATAGCAATCGATATATATCCGCTCAATACGTGTTTCTGTCTCTGTCTCTAATTCTGACATGGACAATGGTTAAAAGCTCAGAGATCAATGAACAGCCATGGAAATTTTTGGAAGCCAAGATGGTAAAAGACAAAAAATCGAGGAGAGAGGCTCTGACCCCGAAACGACTGAGGATACGAGTGAAGACTAAGACGGAGACAATAAAATGTAAAATAAAGGGAATGTGAAAGGAAATCTGACAAAGTAACCCATCATATCCTATAATTACTGTATATTGCACTATAAGAACGATTAGGTCGTGTGTTCCTTGAGCAACATGACACCAACTGTACATAAACCATTTATGACAACTGACATAAAGCTACTCGAATATAATCGATCGCTATTCCAATAGCTGTTAAAAACTGCCTTCATCAGGCCAAGCTGATACAATCGCTATTGAGGTTTTTTTATACTGTTATACTATATATCCCGTACAGTATATTCTTGTTTTAAGGTCATGACAGCTGACTCTGTAGCTCAGTGTACTGCTGTATGTCAGACTGACATATGACTAAGACCAGTATAATGAATGTCAATACAGTAATACCATGGCAAGAAATAAGGATGGGTTTTTTTTCCTGATAGAGTAAATATACAAAGGGGGAAAAGATGCTGATTTTCAATAGACTGTAAAAAGGTTTTCATAATAACAGGAAATTTGCTGCATTCGTGCCTCGTCCTCTCGGAAAAAGATGTTACATTTAGCAATTTTAAAAACCTTTCTAGTGTCTAGATTTTAAGTAAAAGTGATGTGCAGCAACTTTCCAACCTGCATCACCCAACCCTGAGCATCTGGTGGTTACTGCTGAACCCGAACACTCGGTACCGCTGATTTATATAATGGTATTTGACACAGCAAAGTTTTTTTAAAAAAAATATAGTATTAAAAGCTGCATTTATTTAATATTGCAATCAAAACTTTAAGCATTAAAAGTGAGATTTTAGAGTGGGGAGGGGATATAAGAAATAGAATGATAATGGGATAAGAAGTAAGGCAGGGCTTGTTGGGGTGTCGGTTAATATTGAAAATATTGGATCATGACGCATGACTGTCCTGACTATATACAGTAGCTGTCAATCATTTAAGATGTATTATTTGATTGAGTCTTCTTCGTGTAAATTTTTCAAAAAGATAACTCATAGCTTCATGTGGAGTTAAAAAAAAAAGAGGAAAGGTTGCCGCCAGGTCTTTGATATATAATTTATTATACAACAGTTAGTTCGGACTGAGTAATGTGTTTGGATGAGGATCTTTCCACGAAAGGTGATAACGGACAGTAACTGCACTGGGACGTTTATTGACGTGTCAGGAAGCCTTAATCATCGTTAACCATTCAAATCGCACAGACAAAACACCCTATTATGGTCTATTGCACTTCTATTAACATCTATTTTGCGCTTAATAGTGGTTTAGGAAATCCAAAATGGTTTCTCTTATGAGTTCACCATGAGTTCAAATGAATTAAAGGGAAGTGATACATAGTGAACAGGAGACATCTGAGGTGTAGCCAATGAACTGGCTGATTCAGTGACACATCGATAAAAGTGCATCGGGCAAAAACAGACAATGACTTTGAAAGACGATCAGGTTGATGATGGGTTTATAATGACACAATTAAGCCAGCTTAGCAAAACAAGGCTCCAAACTGTCAATACAAATGTTAGGTACAGCTAGCCAAGTAAATATAGTAAATATAACGTGTGCTGCCAAGGGAACAAAAATAAATAAATAATCTTCTCAAGGAGTCTTGCCTGGCTTAGCTGGCTGTAGCAGATGGTCAGGAGAACCACACCACTGCTATCCATCTCTCTGTACAGCACATCCCTGGTGTTACTCTGATCTTCAACCAGCTTTTCCATTCATAAATCCAAACTGAAATATTTAGACTTTTCCAAAAAATATAGCAATATAGATATACCTATATATACACATATGTGACACAGTATGGCAATAGAGGAAAAAAAAAAACTCATCTGCAGTCAGTCTAAAAGGGAACTGTCTACCATCCAGCTGTGTGCTGGTGCATGAACTTAAGGCAGTGCGGTGGGATTCGTCTAATGCCGTCATGCGCCCGTTTCCCTGCTCCTTCAAATCAGTGTAAGGCAAGAAGAACACTAGTTTACTCCGTTTATCTATTATGTTACAACCTTTGGTGTCCGGACCACAGTATGAAGCGTGGGAGATGGTACGGTGTTAAGGCAGAAGAACACAGAAGCTAAGGTAGATAGGTTGGGGGGAAAAAAAAGCAACAGAAAAGCATCTTAATGGGTCGAGGGAGAGAAAGCGTCGCTAAATAAATAGCTGTAGCACATCTCTAATCTCCTACACAAGACTAACAAGCTGCCATGACCACTCAGTTTTAGACTTTTGATTAACTCGTCAATCATACAAGAGACACTTTACTGGCGCGGTCATATTCTAAATGAAAAAGCTGTGACAGTCCAGTTCTCACAAACGCACACAAAAACAAGCGTGCACACACACACACACCTAGGGCATTCTCAACAAGCTCTATCTAATGGAGTTAAGATGCAACAATGGCCGAATTCCAGCCATTTACAATTCAACATAACGGCGCCTTTACGGAGTGTTCCTCAAAAACAGACGCCAGTTTGTTCTAAGAAAAAAACATGAAAGAAGAAAACAACAAGAAGGGAAGGGAAGAAAATTCAAGAGAAAAGGGGAGAAAACAAGCGTCAGAATCTGATCAGGATCATGCAACTAAGTTTTAAACGTCATACAGGCTTCGGTGGACCTGTACACTTGCACATTCACGGGGAAAAAACAAAAAAAACTAAAACAAATAGTCAATCAGCCAATCATGTGGCAGCACAGAAGTGCGTAACATCATGCAGATACAGGTCAAGAACCTTGAAAGAACATCAGCCAGACCAGTTTGAGATGACAAGGTTATGTAATTACAAACATGGTGAGCAGAAAAGCACAACATGGGTGTGCCTTCAACAGGCGAGGACCACATCAGGTTTCACTCCTGACTGACCGGATCAGGAATCTGATGCTACAGTGGGTGCAGGTCATCCAAAAAAAATAAATAAATAAATAATAATAATAATAAGCCTGGTATTTTCCCAGTGATCGACCACGTGAGTGGCTGATTGGACAACTGTGTGAATGAGCAGGCGTACAGGTGCTCCTAATAAAGTAGTCGGTGAGTGTATGTCCCCACATTCAGATCATTTCCATCTAGTGGAAAAGCTGTATGCTGTATTATAGCTGCTCAGTGCCAGGACATTAGTTTCAAGTCATTTTCACATGGAAGGTGTGATTCAGGGTAACACACAAGCACATACACAAGGGAATCAAGGCCCCTTAACACAGCACTTTGAACACTCCCAAGGATCTGCTGGCCAATTTGGGCAGGTCTCTGAACCACAAACACACACCCAGGCTTGTTGCCTGTGTGCTGCCTTGGTGAAGTGTGTACTTTAAGAAGCCTATAACGATTTGAATTTCAGGATTAGTCTGTGCTAAGGTGTGCAAGTCTTCAACTTTAGCTTAGACTTTAATTTCAGATGGAAGTTTCACGCCCGGGCGCGGAGTAGGCGTACGGCATCCCGGACAGCCTGGGGTTTCCCCCAAAACGGAAGAAAGGGCGGAAAGTGCAGTAGTCGGGGCCACCCCCCCAGCGGGTGTACATCACTTTTTTACGAGGGGAGGAGTCAGACCTGTGATGGGCGTGGCTTTGATCCTCATCATCGCCTCGTTTGTGTACAGTTGGTGTGTGGGTAGAAGACAGAGGGGTGAACTCCGACAGATGACCCTTGTAGAGTTTGTCTGCGTTCTGCAAAAAGCAAAAAAAGAAAAAGAAAAAAAGGAGGGAACAAGGAAGAAATGCAGGAGACAAAAAGAGAGACGTATGAGAGATATGGTACTGAGTGGTCACATACAGTACAGTACGAACGCAACATGCACAGGCAATGATAGTGACACACAAACACAATAATATTTACAAGACCAAGTTGAACCAAAATCACCCACAAGCCCCAAACACTGCAAACAGCCTGAAAATTTCATGGTGCAAAAAAAAACAAAAAACAAACCCAAAATACACATCATGCACTTATGAAAATCAGTGAGGGTCAAGTGAACAGTCCTAGAAGGTACCGATATGAATATAACAATCTGTGCTCAATCATGGCTCGTTCTAACGTTAGGATTTGTTACATTTTGGTTAGAACACGCTATCTGAGGAAAGATGCCGTGATTGGCTAGTGGCAATGTGACTGAAAGATGAGACAAATGGATGGCTGTGCCCGAATTTGGGATTCAAAATGATTGAACAAACTATTTTCTCCAGAGTTAACGTTGTCTACTGACTCTGGCAATACGACACAACGTGATTTAGAATTAATCAGGGAAAAGAATCCACATGGTGGCACATTAGCATAGAGGTTAGCACTGTCGCCCTAGGGTTCGATTCCATGGAGTTTGCATGTTCTCCATGTGCTTGGTGGGTTTCCTTTCGGTTTTCTGGTTTCCTCTAAAAGTCCAAAGACATGCAGATTAGGCTAGTTGGCGGGGGCATTGCCCATAGTGTGTGAATGTCCAACCCAAGTCGTACAAATGGGAATAAATACAATGGTCACCATTGGCCTCCATGGTCCCTAGTTGGACTATAGAGGTTCCTAGATGGATGGATGGAAAAGAAGCCATATAACCACCCATTACTTAAGAAGCCATTTTGGCAGACTCTGTAGTACCACGTCCGGACACAAGAGTGTCTCAGAGAGGTTTAAACCATGTCGATACATGTATATAAATCAGTCTGGCGACTGGACATCTTTTTCTGTACCCTGAATATTTACAGTAGATATAAAATGTTTTTATAATGGCCTGTCAGAAGGCTCGTATTGAAGATCTGAACTTCGTCACCCTCTAGGACTGTGCACTCAGTAAACATGAAAGGCTTTTATTTATACAGTGAAGCTTCAATAGATACAAGAGAGATAAAATCAGTTTTAGGCCATCACAGTAGAAATAGTGTGTGTGTGTGTGTGTGTGTGTGTGTGTGCAGGGATATCAGAGCAATTATGCTCTGTAATGTGTAGTAGTAAGTCTCCGAAACCACCCCTGTCGGTTCTCATAGCAAATCTCACAGCACACCAGCACACCAGGGGCTTTTCAGTACCGTCTCCATCAGACTCATCAAACCTAAAAGTAACCGAGCTGAATGCTAATGTGGGCTTTCCGAGAAATGCTGAAGTCATGCTTCTGAAGACGATGAAATCATAGCTACAGATTTATGTCAATTTCATCGGAGCTAAAATGTTTGCTTCCTGAATTATTGTTACAGAAGAAATGCCTAATATTTATTTATTACCGTATGTTGTAATTACATGTAAATTCTGGTACACACTTTGCATTTTAAAGTACACAGTAATTTGATAATCAGCTTTGGTAGCAAAAAAAAAAATAGTTCAAATGCCATTTTTGACAAATAAATATGTAAATGACACAACGCAGTGTTATAATAAATTACAATAACAGTTATTTCAGACCGAGCAATCTGATTGGACGAAATGCATTCCACTAGTCTCTAACCCCTGATCAACGGCACTACTTGGTGTGTGGAACAAAGGATTGTAGTGCACTGGCTTTCCATTTTACACTATTTAAGATTCAACCCTGAAGCTGATACTCTAAAAGTGGAATAAGTCAAAATCTAAAGGAAATCTGGTCATTTTTGCTTGAATATTCAATGATGGCTTGATCCAACAGAAAGCAGTTACTGTAAATTATTTTCACCTAGACGTGCTGAAGGATTGATTCCCCTTATGGCACGGCAATCCGCTAGCATATTGTTTTATTAAATAAAGAATCAAGCACATCATATATCTCTCTGGTTATGGTTTTATTTAATGTTGTGGAATGTATGTGAAACATGATCATTCATGGAAACACTTACATTATACAGTCGCAGCTTCTGAGGGCTTTTTGTGTTGGAAAAAAACATAGACTGTAGCTTTTACCTGCACTGGCTGTAGGTTTACAAGGTTCACAGAGCTACCATAACCCACCCCTTCTACACAAACGTAACACTGCTCTAGTTACTTTACTATATTGTAAATAGCTTGCACTGCAAGTGCGCCCACTTGTGGTGTACAACGTAATAGATATGAGAACTAGAGAAACATTCTGCAAAACAATCATTATAGCTTAAAACTTTTATTAATGGTTCAATTCTGAATGACAAATAATTATTGATTAATAATCATCGCTTTCATTAAAATACATAGTTTTTTAATATAAATGTGGAAGAAATTAGTTAAGAACGGTGCAGTTCTTAGACGGACCAGTAATAATTAACATTGGAAAAAAATAGGAAAAATCATTAACAAAAAAATATATATATTTTAATTTGATGGGAAATGAAATGATTTAAGTGTGTTAATTTTTTGGACATTTTGCATATTGGAAATCAAATAGGGAAGATAAAAGGTAAATATACTGTACATAAGTGCTGTTTGGTCGTGTTCGAACATAATTTCTCAATATCTATTGTATGAAAAATGGATCCACTTTTCTGTACCACTTGTACCACCATTATTTCAAATCCTAGGTGTGACACCACAAGCCAGATGGCTGACACATGTGTCGGAGTACACACTACTACACACACTTAGCACTTTCGACCTCCCAGAATCCTGCAATGCATGTACCAGATGTTATAACAGATCAGTGTATTAAATGCTAAGCAAATACTGCAGTGTTAAATAAAGAAACTTTAGATTTGATCAGTCTGATGGTGGACTGGTTGTTAGTACCATCCCCTGTTTGTTCTTTTTACCATGCTGCTGTTAAGCCTCAGTGGTGGTCTGAACCCCATGTAACAGGGAATCGTCACCGTGTGCTAGTAAGGTCCTATCAGCTTTCATCCTCTGTGGACAGCCACACACACACACACACACACACACAAACAAACAGACAGATACAGACTCAGCCTAAGGGAAATAATTGGGTGCGGTGGAGACTTTTCTTCGATGCTCGCTCAGTGTTTCTTCAATACACAAAAAGTTCAGATCAACCTGTTCCTGTTCAGAAAGGTTAATCGTGCAAAACACACAAAAAAATAAACATGTACAACACTGTCATTGCATGGAATCATGCAGCCCCCTGCGTTGCATGTAGCAATGAACATATTTCACATTTCATATTCATCCAACTCACAAACACAGATGTCCGTGTTCATGCACGAGAGCACGCATACTGGAAGCAGTGCATGCAGTTCAAAAGCACGGGAGGAGGAATGGAACAAGTGTCACTCTGGGGTACCAGAGCTCTTCTTACAGTCATTACTGAGAGCTTAGCAGGCTTACGTCTTCAACTAATGCTTTTCCAATAAATCAGTAAGGATTTGGTCTGTCATTTCCAGTGCTGAAGAACGCGGCTATTAGATTGATGGAACTGCAATTAAATATGGATGTGTTTGTGGACCGCAAGGATTTCCATCAAGCAGTTGAAATATTCATGTTGACTGAAAGACTCGATCGTATAAATTTTTTTGGATAAATATTAGACACGCTAAACATAGCGTAATTTGTATTTTTTCCATTTATGTATGCAGTGTAGTGCAGATAAAAGGTTTTCAGACCCTTTCAAGTTTTTTAACCTTTTGCAAGATTTCATACTCATCTTAAAATTTTGATTACATTTGAATTAAATACTGAAATACTTAAATATTTCATCTACACACATAGGATGTAAATTGTATATTTCAGTCTTTTTTATTTTTTTATTAACGAAACCCACCAAAGACCTGTTTGTTACTACTGTATGTATCGAATGATGAGAAAAAGGATTTAAATCATGTGAAACAATAAAAATGTGAAAAAAAAAATGAAAAGGTCTGAAAAAGTGCAAAGATTGTTGTTTAATTAACAATTCAAATAATTAATGCTATTGAACTACATTCTTATTAAACATTCCTCCCTTACTTCAACCATTTTCATTTTTTCATAATACACTTGGCACTTATGTAAAGAATTACTGACTAGTAGGAAGTTCTTGGTACTGTTCAGTAACTTGTTCCACAAACTGTCACACACACACACAACCACACACCCACAGGCACACACACACATGCAGAGTGAAAGAGAGTGAAAGGATCACCTCCTGCCCAGTTTAGAAACTGATACTGCTGGAGGTCTGAGAGAGCATAAAGATGGTGGACTGCTCGGTGGTAAGGCACTGGCGCTTTGTCTGCCGTTACCACGGCCACGTGGGTGCAGAGGACAAAGGTCAAGGTTCAGAGGGTTAAACACATGGAGAGGAAAGGGCAAGTTCAGGGAGGCAGTCGTACGCCACAGGAGCAGAGGCAGACGAAGAGAGAGGAGAGAAGGAAAAGACAAAATGGGGTTTAGAACAGTTAACATGAAAGGAGGGATTAGAGCTAGAGTAAGACACTAGGCTACTATCTGTTTATCTTTATTGCTTATTATAACTTAATGTTCGTTTGGGAACCTAAGCAGCCAGTTTAGCCAGAATTATATTTGCTTCCAAGAGAATTGCAGGTGGTATACATTTGCAGCTAATAGGGCTTTTAGAACTAGTTTTTAAATTTTATATCTATATATCTATATATATATATATCATGAATATTGCATACACACACACACACAGAAAAAAAAAAGACGGATTGGAGCTGTTTTCATGATGTTTCAAGTGTTCATGTTCGACTTCTCTTCATTGATTTTAAAGTCTAATGAAAGAGTTTTCCTAAACCTTATGGCCAAATATCCCTCATTATTGGAAAAAAAATATTTCGCGTTTGTTTACAAAAATTTTTAAATAAATAAAAATTTCAATAAATCATCCAAATTCCCGACTCTGTGTGCATGGAGTTTGCATGTTCTGCCTGCGCTTGGTGGGTTTCCTCCGAGGACTCCGGTTTCCTCCCACAGTCCAAAGACATGCAGATTAGACCAATTGGCGTTCCTAAATTTGCGTAAACCCATAGTGTGTGCATGAGTGTGTGAGTGCATGTATGTGTGTGCGTCCTGCGATAGATTGGCACCCTGTCCAGGGTGTACCCCGCTTCGTGCCCTAAGAGGCGGGAATAGGCTCCAGGCCCCCCCGCGACCCTGAATACAGGATAAAGTGGTATACAGTACAAGATGATGAATGAGAGTGAGTGAGACTTTCTTGTATTTTTAATGTAGTCTTGAGGAATAGTTCTGATGTGGCCGGTGATTAGTATACAGTACTGGTGACGCTGAATGCTGAGTGGTTGGAATAGACGAGATGGAAAATGAGGTTGCTGCTGAGCTTGTTAAACAACCAAAGTTTAAACTGTATCTTCACCCACTTTGCAGGCAGTTGCAGTAAAATATTTGTTGCCATTTATTTATTTTAATCTACATCATTTGATATAATATGAAAAAAAAAAAAACAGAGGTGGCTCAAGACTTTTATACAACACTTGATGTGATATATGCTGCAACCTCGTTTTATTTGCGACTATTCCGCCTATTTATCAGCCCTAGTAGATGCAAACCTTTGAACATTTCTTTGCCCAGATCCTTCCTTATAGCATACAGATAAGTTTAACGCAGAGCTGCAGAGGTTTGAGTGAAAGGCAGGTTAATTAGAAAACACACCGCGCTGCTGCATAGCTGCGTCCATTCTCTCCGGTTGAAAACACACCAGCACACACCTTCAGTTTAGGAGAATTTCAAAGAAATGTAGGACATCCTCCAAAAAAACAAGCACAAACACTTGCTTTTTTTCTTTAACTAAGTTAAATTTCTTTCTTTCTTTAAAATAAATCGCTTTTATCACTTCTAAGAAGAGAGTGAAGCAAGAGAATTGTAACGTTGCAGCCGAGGACCTCCTGAGCTGCATACGCTTATAATACACTTACATCCAGCATTCTCGAGACCGTTCCGTAGCACATGTAAATCTAAAGACCATAAATGTGGTCAAAACACAGTCATATCTCCAACAAAATCACAATGTAGATATACTTATAAACTTCAACAGGCTTTTACGTCACTGTGCTGCGAGGAAAAAAACTCATGTAAAGGCAAACAAGTTTTGAAGAGATTGTGTGCATGCAGTAGGATTGGATAATCGAAACAAAATTACTGCAACATCGGTTTGTGTAATGCTTTATAACATCACCTCAACCTAATGTTTAAATCTGTTGACAGCAGATATCATAGTAACCTCTTTCTCTTTGATTTACTGTAGTTGACTAAAATGATATAGACTTCTAAGGTGATACACCCAGTAAATTAAAACTAAACTAAAAACACTTAATTTAATTCTGCAGATGTTGTACTATATATGAAAATATTTACACAGACGAAAGATTAGTATGCATATAATGCATCCTGTAATTTGGTACATATGATCCTATTTCACAAGTTAATTTTCAATTAAACTCCAGTTGACTACCCGATTCCACAGTCCCGTCGTGTAGCCGTTGATATTTGAGTACGTTACACAGACTGTGTTCATTACTATCATTTCATTTGGAAATATGACGAAATCTACACTATCTGCGGTTCGAAACCCACAAAAATAGAGCAATAAACTCAATTTAATTACCAATTTGAAAATTTAG
Source organism: Dolichallabes microphthalmus (assembly GCA_026413445.1). Taxonomy (NCBI): domain Eukaryota; kingdom Metazoa; phylum Chordata; class Actinopteri; order Siluriformes; family Clariidae; genus Dolichallabes; species Dolichallabes microphthalmus. The sequence goes on along the minus strand of JAOTQY010000025.1, from coordinate 7,695,448 downwards.
AGCTGTAACCATGTCTCTTTACTAACTGACAGTTTTTTCAATGTAAATTTTACAAACGATAATGATTTTCTCTCATAATACAATATTATAGGCAATTTTGTGTTATTTCCCAACACAGACATTATAATACATATGTATAAATAATGTACGATGGCCGTTTAAGTCAAACAAGGATTTGTGAAATTTCTGGTGAATGAACGGATTGACATTTAAACTTTAAAAACAGTACAGTGATGAGATTCTTGGTGACACATTTGAATGATGCCAGCCGTTTTACTCTCATATAACAAACTTGTGCCCTATTATTCAACACTATCAAAAGTCCCAGTTTGACTTGAACAAATATGTGTATTCTATTTATGCATCCTGAATATACTTTTCTTGATAAATGTACACATTAAAGACAGAACTGTTAAATTGCATAAAATTTAAACAAATATTCGGACAATTCATTTTCTTTGACATTCCCTTCATTTCCGAGTAGGTACTGTATAATCAAAAGTGAAGTAAGAGAAAAAGAGCTGTAAATGTAGCAGAAGCAGGTGTACCTGGATTTTCTCGGTGGTTGTGGGCCACAGCGCCCTCCACAGCACTTTCTTAAGCACATCGGGAAGGAGACTGACCATGATGAGCAGAATGATGCTGAGCCACGCGGGTCCACTGGCCAACATCTGCATGAAGACGTAGTACATCCTCTGATAGTTCAGGAACGGCCTGAGAAGAATCAAGTGCTCGGATTTACCAAAGATGAAATCATGAATGAAACTGAAACTTTGTATTTTTTTAATGATTTTTTTGTTTATTTATGCAAGCTGATTATAATACCTGAAATCAAAGTCAACTAATGATTTGTAATTTTTATAGAGGTATAGGGATGATCTTCACTCAGAAGCAAATTTAAAAACTTTTACCAGAAATATGTTTGACTGAAATCCATGTGTACGATGCTTTATTTGTTATAACCAGAGATTACAGGTAGTCCCCGACTTACAAACAAATTCCCTTCTGGGTTCATGTTCGTACGTCCGATTTGTTCTTACGTCGGACAGTAAGTCTTATACACCTTTGACACGAATATCCAACGTAAAGCATATTAATCCACTAGACTAAATCGGTCCCCTTTCCCCACATTGCCATCATGTGGGCAAAAGGAAATAAATCATACAGTGAAATATTATCTACTTCTTGTACACTACATGTTCGCTACTACTGTGATTGAACCGGAAGTAGAACCGCGGCCCATTCGTATCTGCAGAAATTCGTAATTTGAATAATCCTAAGTCGGGGACTACCTATATAAACAATCTGTACGTACCAAATGATGCCGCCCCATAGAAGAGAGAAGATCACATAAAAAAGCAGAGATCCCCATATGACAAAATGGTTGATCCAGGTCCAGTAGTGTGTGTCCAGAGCAAGCTACAGAACAACCATACAAAAATAATGATTAATGATGAATAATGAAGAATGATGAATGTTTCAAAAAAGGTAGAACCATCTATTTTTATTAGCGTGTGTGTATGTTGTGGTACCTTTAACGTGACTGTAAATACCAGCACTGTGAACACCAGAGTTCCAAACGTCCAGTTTCCAAACATCTGGATCAGAAACACAGCAACAACAGCAATAACACTGATTTAATACAAACTACACAAATGAACAAAACTGAAGCTTGGGCTTTAAGTATGAAGCACTATGCTTCTTAGTTATTTCTAATTAACAAGCTTTTTATATACTACTGTACAGTTTGTTTATGGCATTAATCAAAACGTTTGTCAGTGCCATGTTACTTCCTGGAACAAAAATTATTATGATCACCTTAAATATTTTCGAACACAAGCTCGAGCATACAGTATATACAAACTTCCTAATTAATGAAGATACGATAAAATTATTAAATATCTAATTAATGGAATGTTATTTGGTCTCCATCACAATGTACATTAGCACATTTTTAGCCAAATTCAGGTTTACATGTTTTACTCAATGACAAGCTAAATTTCTTCTGGACAGTTATTAGTATTAATGATCCTTAATGCGACAAACCTTAAAACATCAGGAAGCAATACATTGTGTCATTATTTCATTTGGCTTCAAAATTTTACACAATTTTTATTATACCACCTCAATACAATATTGGCAGAATTCTATAGCAATTCGTATAATAATATTTTTGCTCTAAATCCTATTATATAATAAATATTCCCCAACAATAAACTTATGGTTAAAGACGATCATCAGCCACAGTAATTTGAGCTCGTGTAGAAAATACTGTAGTAATACGAAGCAATAAGGATGTTTTTCTGTTCATTAGTATGCTTTGTTTAAATTTTTACAATGCAATTACCAGATTTGTTGTAGGAACACTGATGCTCTAAGATTTTAATTAAACATTTCGGTGGCATGTCACATGACAAGTTTAAGATCCATATTTTTATTTATAACAATGATTGATGTGTGATTTTTCTCAATGAAAACATCATTAAGCTGAATAAGGTGGTGCACGACCGAGTTATGGTAAGCAGGTTAAGGAGTTAAAAAAAAAACCCTACACTCATGTAGTTGAACTTCTAGTGTAAACTTCCAAATAACGTAACCTTTTAAAAATCATGTCTATAGGAAACATTTGCTTCCAAATGGCATCATTAATGTGTGTACTGTGTATTTATCAGCTGTCTCCTAACCACTACAAAAGGAAAAATAAATAAATAAATAAAAACATGAAAAAATCCACAGCAAACATGGAGAAATGCAGTGTAATGGTTAGAGTTTTAGTGAACACCACCATGATGAGCTGCTAGTACTGGTGTAAAACGCAGGACACATGAAGTGAACGCCAAAACAGACACACGGTAAACTTACCCCACTGTGAGAAGAACAAATGAAATGTTAAAACCACTGCAAGGACAAATTCTCTATGGAAAGGCATTGTTATGTATGAAATGTCTATCCTCGCAGGAACTTGTACACAGTATGTACTGTGGGATGGGCAATGTGACAGAAATATCATGTACAGTGAAACATCGGATTGCGAGTAACGCGGTTTACGAGTGTTCCGCAAGATGAGCAAAGATCAATTTTGACTTGGAAAACGAGCATTGTCTTGGTTTACGAGCACTGAGTATCATGTATCACGCATGTGCTTCTTGTTTTGACGCCGAGCGTCACATGATCACAACTGACCCAACAGTTTTTCTCTCTTTTGCGCTGCGGAATTGTGGGTAATCATCTCCCCTGCTGGGTCTTAGTGCTCGTCTCTTACTGGTATAATCAACATCCGTGCAAAGGTGTATGCAAAGTGTTTGCGTAAAACATATTTTATTTTGTGTCTGTATACGTGTGTGTACAACGCGTGTGTAAATCAAATGCAAGTCTCATTAGAGAGGTTAAAGATCCATTTTCTCTCTCTTCATCAGCCTGCTCTTTGTGTCTGTGTGCGCGTGTGTCATCGGAAGAAAACAGTTTAATGTAAATTTAAATAAACGTAAAAATTTTAAACATGCAACTTGACTAAAGTTGCTTCCAGAATTTGTAATAATTAATAAAACAAAGTGTTACACTTTGGACATCATGATGTTTTTTTTTATATCATAACGTAATGAATCTCAGTAGGCAGACTGCACTGTCACATTGCCCCGCCTGCATGTACCAAAAGGGTCACGCCTTCCAGTTTCCCTATTTGTCCTTGCAAAGAGCCGTGAGATGGAGGACAGGAAGTCCAACAGAACCTACAAGGATGATTACAGTGCCACCTTTCTGAGAGTGTTTTTGCACCTGACACACACACAAAGACAAAAACGTGCTTTAGTTTACTACACAATGAGAGGGGAGGACGAGAGGGGCAGTGGATTAACCTTGCAGCACCCACACCTAATGGATGAGTGAACGAGAGTCAAAGGAACTGGTTTAGAACTTCATGAGATACGATGGAGGGTTAGTGTAGGACGAGAAGGTGAGAGGGGGGTAGAAACAGACCAAACTGAAACGAAATAGAGGATGAGAGACAGACAGGGACAGGCTTACCATTTGCGTGTTTGTGGCCATTAGCTGAGGAAAGGAAGGGGGGGGGGGCAGGAAAGAGCAAGAAATAAGAGGAAGAAACAGAAAGAGAGAAAATAAACAAAGAAAAATCAACCAGAGAAGGGACAAAGGGGAGGGGCAAAAAAATAAAGAAAAATTAGGATGTTATAAGAACACAAAAAAACCCCGAAACCAAATCAAACAGGAAACAGGCAATCCAAAAAGATTAATAAGATCAAACTTGATGGCACAGAGAAAGATGTCCCAGCATGCTTTGTGTCATACATGAATGGAGAAGCACCTGGAATGTGTGCAAGCTAACTCGTTTTATAACACACACACACACACACACACACACACACACCACGTACACACCTACTGTACACACACCACACCACACACACACACCTACTGTACACACACACCGTACTCCAGCCAAAAATGCAGTTTTCATG
>JAOTQY010000025.1:7645110-7658781 GCA_026413445.1 Dolichallabes microphthalmus | reverse complement strand
ATCTCCACATCATTGCATTCAGTTTTTATTCACAATTTGTTTAGTGTCCCAACTTTTTTGGAATCCGGTTTGTACTTCACAAATTGTAATAGTATTTTTTTAAAAGTAGAACAATTATTTTGAAGACATCCTTGCTCTATAGCAGTTATTTGCATGTGTATATTCAAGTGTACAGGTAGTCCCTGACTAACGAACGATTTCGTTCCAGAAGCACGTTCGTAAGTTGGATTTGTTCTTAAGTCAGGCAAATTGATTCTTATACTCCTTTGACACAAATATACAATGTAAAGCATGCCGATCCACTTGACTAAATCTCTGACCCTGACACAGTTTTCCCACACTGCCATCATGCTGAAAAAAACCATAACCCCGTCTTAGGAAATGGATCTCACGCATGTAACAGTGTTGTCTCTGCGCCTTTAATCGCAAGGTAAATCCCTGACACCATTTTTCACAGCTGTTTTCGCCTGTACGATAATGGACTGAAAACTATTTCGTTGAGGATTTTCCAAAATTAGGATTATTCAACTTCGGGACAGCTTTACAGGAGAGCTATTTTCTATCATCGTGTTTCACTGAAACCAGTGCACACCCACACACACACAATATACCGGACACTAGGCATTTTATACATTCACTTACACGCTAAAAATATTTATACAGTATAATTGTAAATACTGGTATCTGGTGCATTGTCGTGTCAATTTTTTTTACAATACATGTGAGCTACTTCTGTGATTTGTTCGCATCTACGAATGTTAGGGATTACCTGTATTTGAATCTATTGTACATCCACAGTAAACCTTCCCACCTTATTTATAAATTTCATTTAATTTCATTCAATTCAATCTCATTGTACCAAAGTTGCTGATTAACTTTCTAAGTTCTAAGTCAGCAGCAGTTTTAATGCACTTATAATAATACACATATAATAATTAAAAAATCTTTTCTTTAAGAAAGGAGTCTCTTTGTTCTAGTCAGTATGTTTGTCATTACAGGAAAGTCTTCAAGACAGAAGCTTTTGTCCACACAGTAGCATGACATGCAGGTACTAAAGGTAAGCTTTAGTACACCCCCCCACACACACACACATTTTTATTACCATATATGAACTCTGTGTTTTTCAGCGTGGCCCCTCGCAGCAGCAGGTTTTCCGATCCCAGAGGTCTAAAACCAGAGAGTAAATTCAGTTCAGTAAATGCATACCACAACATGGGCACTGTGCCTGAATTTTTAAAAGGTGAGAGAATATAGTGAAATGGATTACATCTCACAACGCAGATGGCAAAACTGCTGACTCAGGTATAAGCGTTAACACTAGGCTTTACTCCAATAGAGATGTGCTCTGTGAAAGCTATAAAATCTTCCCGCTAAATTCAATATTGCACATTCCATCTTTCTTGTACACACACATACCCTTTAATTAGGGATCAGCTTCCTGTGTATGGATTTACCTTGCAATCGGCTCATCTCGGTCCAAATAAATATTGATGCGTCCCACAAATCTTCAAAGAGAGGAGAAGAGAGAGAAAGAGAGGCACAAAATAAAAAGTCAATATCGATACTGGTACAGGGTATCAGTCTGGCAATACGGCATTCTCGTTTCCTAGAACTCATTAAAAAATACTCTGGAAAGAATATGATAATATGTACTTGAGGTCAAATAAGTGGACGTTAGGATTAGCACTACGAGATGTTTTGTACTTATATAATGTATATTAATACTATATGATAATGGGATATACAGTATTTTCTGTTTTGGTACCTACGTGATGGAATGAACTTCCCCTAGACGTCTGTACATCTGTACAAGTCACTGGCAATCTTTAAGCAACAACTAAACCCTTACATGTTTCTTAGATATTTGGTTCAGGTCTTCTTGGTCAGGCATTTCTAGTTACTAACCTAGTGAACCAGTGTAAGGATATTTGTAATGATGTAAACTTCAAAAACACTTAAGTAAGTCGCTCTGGATAAAAGCATCTGCCAAATGCCTAAATGTTAATGTAAATGTTTTAGTGGTGCAAAATCGAACCTGGATGCTGGAGATACGAGACGACAGTGCTAATCACTAAGCCACCATGCTGCCCAGAGCTAAACCATTCACTGTTGGACAATGCGTTACATAATAAGCTGTTGTATTGGACAATAAGTTGTTGTTATTGTTCTTTCCCCAGCTTCCATTAGGGGTCGCCACAGCGGATTATCCGATATGTGAATTTGATTTGGCATAAGTTCCATGACGGGTTCTCTCCCTGATCCTACTCTCTCCATTTCATCCAGGCTTTGGACAGCACAGAGCATCGAGTGTCCCCTGACTTGTGCACCAAGTGGACTGAGGATCCCGGTGATAATCAGCCACTATAGGCAGTTGATCAGCTTTAAGTAGAACCAGCAGTGCTTTTCTTCACACTAGCTCAAGGTAATTAATCTAGATTGCTAATTCAATGCAGTTTAACTCGAGTACTGCAGCTATGGAAATAGAGAACAAACCTAAAAGTACATCAGAAACAAATTGCAACAGAATAACATTCACCCAGATCACTAGTTCAGAGCCCACTGATACTACATCATCCATTTGTGGCCGGGAGACACGAAGCCTCTGTGAGCTCATGTACTGTATGAGAGGAAAGTAGATCGTACTTTCCTCTGGGTGTCCAGTGCAAGCAGCATTTCGAGAAAAAAAAGAAAAGAAAAGAAAAAAACTTTGCATGGCCAATATTAAAACCAATGGACCATAAACAGAGCTAGATAAAATGTTGTGTGACTGATTAATAGTATGTAAGTTACAAGGTGCATTATACTGTAGCTGTGCCTGAGGACATATTTGTTCTGTCTGCGTGTATTGCTCAGCTGTCCTACTATAAAACTTTCTTGTGTCGTTTACTGATGCTTATACAGTAATTATGCATGATGTGTGTCACGTGGCTCTGATATATTATGTCGTGTGACATTCCAGTTGATTCGTTTCTATCACAAAGTAATAACTCACTTGTAGAGGTCCGGCTGGGGTTGTTCACATTCTATAGTGGCCTGCAGTTGGTCCACCTCCGTCTCTGTATTAAAGGCTTTGGTGTCCTGAACTGCATAATAGGTCTTTGTGTAGAGAGAGAACAGTGAAGACACACACACACACACACACGCAAATACAAACTCACATTCCCTCACAAACCCCACTAACATCACAGCATCAATACAACTAAAGTAAAAAAAATGAGCAGTCTAGACAAAGTTTTGTTTTCATGCAGTCCCTGGAGGCAGTGAGGAATTTTTTCAATCCTCTTCCTGGAGCATTCGAGTAATGTAATGCACACTGCTTTGTGCCTTAATCACCTTGTGACTGGACTCGCCGTCCAAGCTGGCAGTGGTGACGAAACAAGTGCCATCGTCTCGACTGGTGGAAAGCAGGATCAGGTCACAGGGGAACGTCTCGTCTTCCTTCACCAACACCACGTCACCCACCTGCCGCGCACATACAGCACACGCACTAATTTCAACATGGAAACGTTTGCGTTCAATCGTGTTTAAAGAATCCTCCTTGATCCCGCTTCTACTGTACACATTTGCATAAACAATCAGGTATTGTTCCGCACAACTCAAAGCTACAGTATGATGTCATTGCCACCACACTCTTATCGAAGCTGTGCTGCCTAACACGGACCCTATTCACAGAGTCCCACTCTGGACTGCGGCCAACGTCAGCTGTGGTGAAATGACATGGACAATGGATGTTTAAACACTATGATTTAGGATCCTAAATGCCTCATTTCAACCACAGAAATACACAACGCAAACCTGAATCTATCATTCTGATGACGGACGTATCTGGGACACGGTTGCCAACGGCAGAGATTGAGTGTTACATAACAGATTATAGACTGGATTATGTGAAGGGAAGAAAAAAATACAGCAAAGTGCCTCTAAATGCGTACTTGAGTTCTGTCTGTTTGGTTTCTCAGCGTTAAATAACCTGCACATTTCAGACGGCATTAGGATTTGGAATCGCGTAAGTTCATGTGGAATTAAATAAACTCTCTTTCAAAAGTTTGCTAAAAAAGTACACCGTGATTTTTCTCACTAATCTCTATACAATGCGTCTATTGCATATTTCTGATTGCTAAAAACAAGCATGGAGGACTTAAAAACAAGCATGTGGGCAGATGTTGAACAATTTGCTAGAATGTCATAATGAATTGTTCAAAAACGTTATGCGCTACCGTTGTAGCATGATTGTATTACCAATGTTTCTGTTGTTGGTCTTTCGGCCGCTTCCGGCAAGAGGTCGCCACAACGGACTATCCGCACATACTAGTTTGGCACAGGTTTTTACGCCGAAAGCCCTTCCTGATGCAACCCTCCCAATTATACCGGTCTTGGGAAAGGCACTGCATCAGCCAGCTTCGGTTTTGGCACTGGCTGGGAATCAAACCCGGGCCTTCCACATGGCAGGCGGAACACCTACCACTAATCATTTGTATTACCAATGTACTCTATCGTAAACCTTATGGAAACTTTAAAGGTCCCATAGTTTCCTATAGTGAGGTACATTAGGATAAGCACTATGTGATGTATATTACTTATATATTGTATATTAATACTATGTAATGTAGTTTCATTGGAGCATGCTGCGCTAACAATCAGACAACACAAAATGTCAGTGTGTTGTTGTTGTTGTTATTTCTCCAGCTCCCATTAGGGGTCGCCACAGCGAATTATCCAATATGTGAATTTGAATTGAAACAGGTTTTATGATGAAATCCAGACTTGGGACCAGCACCATGCACAGCGCGTTCCCTGATTGTGCACCAAGGGGACTAAGGTCCCCCATTAGGGAATTAAACCCCATTTTTACACAAAAAAAAGGTGAATATGCTACTGCTACTGTACCTAGACGGCACATTCTGATACTGTACAAGAAATATCCCATGGGATCGATAGTTCAGACAACTTCCATCTGTTGCCAAGAGTCAATGGAGCCTCTGTGAGCTCATGTACAGTATGAAGGAGAAGGTGGAAAGCTCTTTCCTCTGGGTGTCCACTACTAGCAGCAGTTCAAAAAGAACAAACATTTGTTGCAAATTATCCTCATTCCCTTTTTACTGTATACATTTACATAAACATATTTCAGCTAAAAAAATGAATAAATCTGCAAAATACAAAATCAAGCAGTGTTCTGCACAACACAAAGCTATGATGTCATTACCACACTCTTATCGAGTTTGTTCTGCCTAACACAGACCCTATTCATAGCGTTTCAATCCGGACACCAGCCAATTGTTCAAAAGTGTTACGCTCTACCAATATAGCACATTTGTATTAACACTACAGAAAGCTTTACGAAAAAACTTTAAAAAAAAAACTTTAAAAGGTCCCATATTTTACTTCTTCTTTACCAATTGAACACCTGCCACAGAGGTCCCCTAAAGTATGTGCATGTGTGTTAATGCTCCATTTGAAATATTTGCTCATATAATGGGCGATGTTCTTTTATGAGGTCACAATTTTAAGGAAGGCTGGACCGGAAAATTGGCTTTACGAGGCCAGGAATATGAGGGAGAGCGAGATCTACAGTTGGCGGTAAGACTAGGTTGAAAAACACAGGAATATTCCTTTAATTCAGTGAAATAAGTGCAAAGAATTTTACAGCAGAAAACAACTCAAAACAGCTTCCAAAGTCAAAAATAAATATATCCTTCATTGCATTTCTTACGTTTATTCTTGAGTTTTTGATACAAGATGGAACCTCAATATTTTGATTCCACGTTTCACTCATTAAGTAGCATTGCGAGGTCTCTGCAACAAGACTAACCTCACCAAGAATGAGAGAAAACACCACCATTCAGTCCGTCATCATGCCAACCCTCTGCTGCCAAACACTACATGGGACAATGCTGTCAGCTGAATTAAATTACAGTGTAGAAAAAAGCGGCTAGTTTTCTCCTGCGCCAGTTGCCCCAGTTGGGTCACACAAATCCTCTGTCCTGAATATAATGACTTCCTTATGAATAGGAATAATCAGAGCCATTGTGAGCGGAAAGGTCAATGGTCTTTAGAATGCATTTCGTACGACAAGTTGACGTGTGTGTTTTTTGCACTATATCGTTAAGTCAACAACTAGTCTGTAGTCGGAATATGACGGCATGCATTATTAATGTGTGCTACGTTTGCTTTTTAAGTGACGCACCTGCAGCTTGCGACTCTGCTTGCACACCACTTTGCCTTTTTGGACGACTTGAACGGGACATTGGTTGATGGCGTTGTCCGCCTTGTGCCTGAGCCAGTCCTCATAGCCCTGCAGAGAAGAGAGAGGGGTGGGTGGATATAACAGAGGCATGCAGAGTTACTAAAATCTAGGGCTTTTTTTTATAGGATATGGAGAAAAGAAAACAAGGTACTTCACCTGCTTACCTGTTTAATGGCGGTTACAGTGATGACAAAGAAAAGTGGTAAACCACTGGTGATGGGACTGGTGGGAGTGTCGATGATTAACTGCGGAGAGCGATAATGAAAAAGGACACACACGGGGACAGAGAGTCTTTCAGTCTGCATGGAGCTCAGCTATTAAAAAAAAAAAAAAAAAAACTTTTCATGTCACTGTGGCTCACCTGTACAAGAAAAATGATGAGGAAGTAGAAATTCGCGATTCTTCTAAACTGTTCAAACAAATTCTTCGGAATAAAGTTCCAAAAGGTATACTGTAGAAAACAATAGCATGTTAGATAAGTCTGAGGGAATCACATAGCAAACGAGACATACACTATAATAAGACATTAAAACCAAAAGGATTTCATTCACTTTTTTCCCCCTCACCAATTTTCTCTCTAATTTTCTCATGCCCAATTCTGTCACCTCCAATCAGAGAACCCCCTAGCAGTGAGAGCTACCAATCTGGTTAGGCTAACATGAGCTTCCTCTGGTGCATATGAAGCTGCTGTCCACACCTTGTCGAATTTCTCCTCGCAAAGTTACAGGATGACGCAACACACTCGGCTTCTCTCAACCTGATCGAGCACTGATAGGCCAATCTGCTGTCTCTAGGTGCCGAGTTTTACCCATTACACTACTTGGTTCAAACACACCACTGTTGTCCTTCGTTCAACTTTAAAACCAATTTTTTCTTCTTTCACAACAATTTTGATGTCTTTTAAATAGATTTCCACATCTTCCACATTTTTACCCTCTTCCTTTGCCCCTGTTTTACCTCCCTATGTGCATTATTTAACATTATTTAACACTTTCCATTATTATTACTTTCCATTATTGTACACAACCTTTATCCCAGCATTACATAACTTTTAATAATATCATTTACAATCCACTTTCCAATATTTATGGCACATTCCTAGACAATCACGATTTAACAATAAATTGTATATAATTTTACCTATTCAACGTTGCCTAGTTCATGACCTGTTTTCCACCTTTTCCACCATGTAAATAAATCCCTTCCACCAGTTTACACTACATAACAGTTAAGCCTCCCTTTTACCCTATTGTACACTAGACCACTTCAGTCCACACTTTACACAAGTCCTTTCAAATATTTTTTCCAATTATTCATCTTTTTACAATACTTAGACTAAACTCCCATATTTGCACCACTTTTATACCAAAGCAAAAAAAAGAAAACCTCAACAGAAACATCATTCATTCATTCATTCATTTTCTGTACCGCTGTATCCTTATATACAGGGTCGCGGGGGCCTGGAGCCTATCCCAGGAAACTTAGGGCACAAGGCGGGGTACACAACAGATAAAATGCCTAATAAAATTGTCAGCAAAGGATCTTTGGAAAATCTTATACAGTATAGAACTGTTAAAACTTTTGCATTTTAGATGCACTTTAATAACGGTAAATTGTGTGCTCTTGTTCAGTAAGGAATGCTTTCAATACTGGATCAAACCTTGGAGGAGACTATTCTGTTGTCAGGGAACCTCTGAGGGATGTAGGCCTCAGTGCCGGGGGGTGGCACTTTCTGTCCGATATACACCGTCCTGCTGTCCACCCAGTTCTCCTCCCCTGCACACTGTACACACACACGGCGAGAAAGAGAGAGAGTTATTCATTTACTTACTAGCAAATACGATCTTTCTTCCATTCATCTTCTTCCCTTCTGAGATCGACTCTGCTAAAGCTCTTGTGGGTAATGAAAGCGATGACCTACACAGCTGCACTTCTACAAAATATAATTCACCCAATTAAAGACTGGATAACATTTCTCTGTAAAAAGCCAATGATCATCAAATTACCCCCAAAGAGCTTAATTATATCAGAAAGTTATATTTGAATCAAGTGCTCTTTGTAGTGCCACGCTTGATGCCGCTCGGATATTCCCAGTAAAGGCTCTCTCTAAAGACTCCGATGGCGATCTCAGACTTTATACGGTACGCCACTGCCTGAAAGACTGACCCTCCAGTTGTTGCCACATGTTGACGACCCATGGGCCTTCAAATAAATCTTGCATAAATTATGTACAACTTTTCTTCACAAAAACATGGGAAACAAAACATTGGCTTAAAAATGTCCATTTACAATGTCTTGCATTAGTATTCACCCCTTGAACTTTTACACATTATGTAGTGTTATAACCTGGAAATTACAAGTAGAAGAAGCATTCAAGTCAAACCTAGGCTTTTGATTGTGTAGAATAACAGAACACAGTTACGAGAGTAAAAACTACCTTTATGTCTTTCTATAATCCCCTGCTACACTAATGCTCTTTCACTAGTGCTTGGATGCCATCAATGTAGAGAGTTTTCTCAGTAAACCGGAGCCATGATCAAACTCTGTTTCACGTTGCTTGGCCTCCCAGGAACTCCTTTAATGCCCCACACATGTGGAAACCGCTTGACGCAAAGTCATGACTGTATGAATCTTCACAAACTAGTCCAAAATATTGAAGATAACTACATTTTAGTTACCAAATTAACTAAATTTGTGTCTTTGAGATGCCAACAAAAGATGTTTGAATTTGCACAATTCTACAGCCATTCTTGACAAGGACAAAACTGACCAATTTTGTGAGGTCATATATGCACAAGATGAAAGGTAGTACTTTCCTCTTTGACTTCAGCTGCACCTAAATAGACACCGCTGCTAGCTTTATGTATCTAAGTGGAAGCATGAGTGAGTCTACACCCTTCTGGATTGGACAATTTCTACATTCCTTGTGGATCATATCAATTAGACGAATAGTTGAATGGCAGACAATCTGCAAGGACATGATTTCAATACGAATGGACCTGCTCCTGAAAAACCCCAGAAACTGCTAGAGACACAAACAAAATCATGAACACCAACAAAGTTCTCGAACAAGTCAATATCCTAAACTCCCAAAGAGTTCATTAGTCAGAGAAGCAACCCTGGCCTCAGCAACATATTCCTGGAGCCACTACAGAAATGATTGGAATTGATATTGGCTGGGGAAGACGAAAGAATGGAGTCGCTTCAGAAACTAAAACGTCTCTGAGTGAAGTCATTAGTGAACCAATAACTCTCGAGATGTCCTCGCCTGCTTTGCAGTCTCCTGTGAATGATGACCAGCTCTTACATAGGAGCCAATTAGAAGAGTCGGGAGACAATAAGAGCTCATTGTAGGCACCAGGACAGTTAAAATATAGCTGGGAAGAAATCCAATAATGCACGATAATGCTTGGCAACCAACAAACAAGCACAGAGAGTTTAGCGTAATAGTGCGGTTGTCTTTGTAATTAGAAAGTGAATCATCGGTTATATTTATACGAGTGTCTGATCAGATCTGATGACATCGTCTCTGATGTTCTCACAAGATAAATCTGGTTAAAACGCATACAACTAATGTGAACATTTATAGTCACGGCTTTAATTCACACCAACATTAGCACGCCACTCTTGATTAGAAAAGCAGTGCAGCTCAGCATGAAAGAACAGTTTCAACCCGTTAGAATCTCGTAAACTTCTTCATTCCAGAGCGGCTTTTATTTTTAAACGATTGGCTTCATATGGGGTGTAGTGGTTAGCACTGTCGCCATGCACCGCCAGGGTCCGGGTTCGATTCCCGTCCCTGTGCATGGAGTTTGCATGTTCTCCCCGTGCTTGGTGGGTTTCCTCCAGGTACTCCGGTTTCCTCCCACAGTCCAAAAAGACATGTGGGTTAGGTGTTTCCAAATTGCCCGTAGTGTGTGAATGCGTGTGCAAGTGTGTGTATGCCCTGCGATGGATTGGCACCTGTCATGGCAAATTTTGTGAACTGCACCAATTTTCCAAAGAAAAACCCAACAACTACTTGAATATTGAAAGAATATTGAAATTTCCCCCCCTCATCTCATATTTATTCATGTCTGGGTAGGACTAAAAGATCTTGTTTCAAAAAGTTTGGTTTGTTCCTTTTTTCTTAACCAGACTATTGACCACTGTTGGTGAAGACCTGGGTTTTCGTTGAAGCCGCAATGTTAAAAATATCCTATAAAAAAAATAAAAAAAAAAACGCCTTCTCTTTTATCTTGAACAGAGGCCTTCTGGGTATTTTGTACATCACATTTGACTACAATTGTAGGCCAATAACATTTTTCCACACACCCAGGGTGTACCCCGCCTTGTGCCCTGAATACAGGAAGAAGCGATATAGAAGATCATTGAGCGAGTGGCTTCGTATGGCTTTTCTTTTATTAAACTTATTCATTGTTTCGCATTCCTCCTGCATGATAGTAACGTTCCTAAGCGATTTCCAGGGATTCCTGGAAGACCAGGAATCGTAGCAGACTGGACAGGGAGTTTTAGAAATAACTCGTTTCTCGGTAAGAGTTTGTATGTGCACGTGATCTGCGAAAAATCGGACACAGTTAGGGATACAGTGATTACGTCCAATATAATATAATGGACACAGACAAGCAGAGAGAGAGAGTCTCAAAGCTGGTCAATGAGGCTCTTTTCTCATAATCAGGGTCTAATCTTGCCTTCCAGTACAAAAACACACATGTTTATTGTTTACGCAGACAGCCTAATGCTGTTTTGTCTAAGTCTGATACTTTAGGGGATTAAAATATCACATCAAAGCATATTTGGTTAACCAAAGGACTGGTTAAGCACATCAACCAATGAGAACAGAGAGGAGTCACAATACAGTATATCACTAGACTTTCAACAAACAAAGCATTACAATTGCTATGGTGTAATTCGGCCTTTCAGAATGAAGAACTACCGAATTTCTCAATAACAAAGCCAACAATTTTGCCAACAATTAATTTTTATTTATTAAAAACCAACACAGCGTACTTTATATCTGTTAATCACCTACGTACACTAGAGCAGCTACTGTATCAACAGCCATCCTTTCACTGTCTCTCTGTTTTACTCAACAAGTCAACAAGACTTTAAGTCCTTATGTCCTAAAGACATTACCGTGTCAGAAAAAATACTTTCAGATGCTTACAAAACACCAACTCCTTCCACAAATGTCCAACAAGCACCTCCTGATTAAGCTTCAAGATCTTAATAATGATCCCTTTTAAATAGTGTTTATATAAAAGTCTGACCAATCAGAACCAAGAATTCAAAAGTGCGCTCTGGTATAAACAATTACAAGCGAATGCAAACTAATTGATGTTTTCTTGATTGATTTAATTACTTGCCAGTTTTGAATTCAGAATCAACTCACCCTTTGTAAATTTGTTAGTTTAACTTAAAAATATTAAATGGTCCAAAATTTACACATTTGTTAAAATATACTGATTGATTCATTCATCGTCTAAACGGCTTTCTTCTATATACAGGGGCACAGGGGATGGAGCCTATCTCAGGAAACTTTGGGCACAAGGTGGGGTATCTCCTGGATGGAGTAACAATCCATCACAATATAGGCAATGTGCGAATACCAGTTTAACGTAATCTGCATGCCTTTGACTGTGGGAGGAAACTGGAGTACCTGGAGGAAACCCACCAAGCACAGGGAGAACAAGTAACTCCACACAGGCGTGAATCAAACCCTCGACCCTGGTGTGCCACCCTGCCATGTTGTTAAAAATATATACCACATCTTTCACAAATACTCGCATTTTGTGAGAGTATCACTTCTTCTTTATGAGTTTATGGGTGGTTGATCTGTTACTGCCACCTACTGGTCTGGAGCGTGGAAGTTTTTGCTTTGTAGGAGATGCAATGTTTAAACAATAAACAAAGTGTTTCAATGTTTATGAAGTACTTTGAACGTTTTTTAAAACTTCAACACCTCATCAGAAAATAACAATTTTCTTTAGACAATAAACTTTAGATTGAATTAAAAAATTGCAATCGTCAAACATTGGATTGACATTTTACCTGTGATTTATCAACATTGTGACTGTGGTCCATCTGTTTTTATAAAACTTGTTAGACTTACTGTTACTGTTGCTACAGAACAGACAGGGTTCAGTGATTAAAAGCTTTTCTAGACCTGTAATAATTACACTACTACAAAGAATCCAAATATTGCCAATCAATTTATCTGTCTAGCTTTCTAGGATCTCTGTTTACATTTCCGTGCCTGAAAATAATACAACCCATTCCAGATTAAATTTTTTTTTTTTTTTAAGATTTTCATTTAAAGTTAATTCATAAACCGATGTAGCGTCAATAGAAAGATTTGGGCTGGTCAGTGTCTGTTTAAATCACATTTGCAATTCAAATTATGTGCAGCAGGGGGCTCTGAACATGACAAACTGCTCCTTTAATTCCATTTCAGTAATTTAGAATTAAACGTTGTTCCACATTTAACAAATATTATATATTTTTTACAAACACACACACACACTGTGCTCCATAGTCACAAACCCATATGTCAAAAACACATATTAACAAGAAATAGGGTTAGTTTGAAATAGGGTAATAGCTTTGTTGTGTCGGCACTGTGCCCTAGATTTAAAGACACTCAGATTACGTGTGCACCATGTTCTCACACACGCACACACACACACACACACACAAGCGCGCTCACACAAACACAGAGCTCTACCTACCAACCGACTGTCCAAGTGGCTAAACTTACACACGTCTTGGGTGCCAGCTGAACTTCACCCACCCACGCAGATAAACAAACACACACACACACACACACACACACACACACACACACACACACACACACGTGTGTTTTTGGCTAATATAGAATTCATCTTTCATTTTCACACCATAAGGTCTGTGCTGTATAAAAAAACGACCCTTAAATCACTGAAGTACACAACATTTATTACTTCTCTTTCTAAAAACGTACATGTCCTCGAAAGCTCTGCGATTTTCAATTCCTGCGTTAAACCCTCATAAGATATTAATAGTTCAGTTAAGCATTTATTGGATTGAAAAACATGTGCGCTCGAGAGCTCCAGCATGGGCTCTAGTGAGGCTAAAAGCAGCAGGTGGAGTTGCTTTGAGTTTCAATCACCAAGGAATGACTTTGGAGCTTGAAATTGAATTTGAGAAGCGTGACGTTAAAATGGACGAACGCCGAGCTCTCTCTCTCTCTCTCGTGTGAAGTACAGAGAGCCCTGTGCTCAGAGCGTAATTTCCGTAAAACAAGCAAACACAACAACACAGGACAGGGACAGGGACAGGACAGGACGGGACAGGGACAGGACGGGACAGGGACAGGGACAGGACAGGACAGGGACAGGACACCACTAGGGCCCCTTGATTGGCGCAATGGTAATGAGCTCGTGAAA
>JAOTQY010000025.1:7530763-7541322 GCA_026413445.1 Dolichallabes microphthalmus | reverse complement strand
ACCACACGTGCCTTCAGACCTATTTTTTGCCGGGCGAGCGCACGCGCACTGCCTTCCTCGTCGCATGCTCTGAACGCACGCACTAAGCGCCTATTTTAATTTAATTTTATTTATTTTTTTGTCACTGTCTACTGTTAAAGGCAGCAAGCAAAGAAATTTTTATTGCACCTTAGATAAAAGTGATTGAATAATTAAATGTTCTTAAATTTTAAGTAAGTATTTACAGAACACTGGTACAGTATTCCCTTTTTTGTGTGTATAAATAGTTGTTGCTGGTGGAATCACACTTATGAAGCTTTAATCCTTCTGTGTGTCAACATTGTCATAGGCTTTCTCATTTTAGCCATTCCATTAATTGCATGATCGCATGTACACACACACACGCGCACACACACACACACTTATTTGCTGGTTCAGCTGGCTTTTTTAAATACACTAATTACATCTGAACTGCTGACAGTCTCCTCTAGAGCATGTTAAATGGTAATACATGAAAATTTAATGTTGCATGTTGTATGTTGCAGGTGATCATGCTTAGTTCAGTGACTGAGCTGCACAGCTACATAGACCGCTCCCAGCTGACCCAGGAGTTGGGGGGCACTCAGGAGTATTGCCATGAGAAGTGGATCTCGCACCGCACTGTAAGTCCTGACAGTGACACGGCAGAGAGAACGACACTTTGTACATTTTATCCATTAACAGTTACATAATTTGTACATGCTGTAAAGAATTACAAGGGTGAATCAAAAATATAACACACTCTAGTTATATTAAAGCTTCTGTTAGGCACAGTGTCTTATGAAAGCTTTTCCGTTCGAGGCTACAGGTGTGAACGTGTTGCATCAGTTTATTTATAACTGCGGTGTGGGCAAACATGTTTTTTTTCCCCTCTTTTTTTTTCTTTCTTTTTTTTGTTTTGGTGGTCTGATGGTGTGGAAGACCATAAATATTAGCATTTGGATATCTGCAAACGGAATTTGGCCTGATACTCTAAGGAAGGTTTTTTAAAAAAGAGAATCATTACTAGTGACGAGACATGGATTCATCAGCAAGAAAAAATTCAAATGTCATCAGAACCCTCAGCTGGAAAATTCATCAATGCTTACAGTTTTCTGGGATCCTCAAGGGCCAGTATTGGGACATTATCAGGAAAAAGGTTTAACAATCATCAGCGCTTGTTACAGTGAGACGCTTATTGAAGAGCTGAAGCCTAAACTTCGGAATAAACGCAGAAGACTGCTATCCGAGGGCGTTGTGATCTCGCATGACGATGCACGTCTACACACAGTCGACACTCTGCAAAAATGTTGTTTTGAGTCGTTAAAGCATCCTCCACATAGTTTGGTCCCCTGAAAGCAGCCCTACGAGGACGAAGATTAAATTCTGATGAAGAAGTGAAGACAGCGGTGCATTCGGGCCTCGCAGCTCAGCAAAATCAACTCTACAGCCAGTGTGCAGATCATTTTAGACTCACCCTTGTAGATTATTATTATTATTATTATTATTATTTTAAAAATGCATCTGAGCGCAAGACTTGTGCAGTTTTAATAAAATCATTCCTGGAATTCTCCTCAGCTCCCAGAACTATTTCTATGTTTACGATTCTAGCATAAAATATCACTTTAATTACCCACACATGAAGCACTGTCGGATATTTATTGATCATTGATCGTGTAAGATTAAGTGCTAGTATTTATTCTGCGGTGTAGTGCACACTGGGGAGCTTCGGCCTGAGTTATGTGTCTTGTACTTGACCATGCAGCCTGCTGTATTGGAGAAAGGCCGTTTTTAGTAATTGCATTTGGGCCAATTTTCACGCAGCGCTAGCTCGCGTTCATGTGTTAGTCATGTTGTATGTGCGTGTGTGTGTGCGCGCACTCACTGATGTGGGATTTGGGTCATGCTCCTATAGGCCATCGAAGGCTTTGCACTGATGGTGAAGAAGATGGCTCAGATGCTGCAGGAGTTTGGGACAGAGCTGGCCGAGACGGAGCTGCCCAATGACGTCGAGGCAACATCCACCCTGCTGAGCGCGCACACAGAAAAGAAGGAGGTGATGAAGGTGAGGAAGAGGAGGTTCATTTTCAGGCACTTTCTAGTGCAGGTCTAAACCACACTACTGTCCCTGTCTGTATTAGTCCAGAACTGAGTGAAGCCCAGAGTCCAGTGAGACAGTCAGCATTTTATATTCTGAGGATTAATGAGTGAGGCTTCATATTAATTAGATTAAATTTAAAAAAGGGTTTTCTTCCTTTTTTTTCCATTCTGTTTTTGCTCACTTTATTCTTCCCTTTATTTACCTTTTTTTTGCTCACTTTTGCTTTTTCATTTCCTTCTTTCCTCTTTACTTTTCTATTTTCCTTCTTTGCTTCCTTCCTTTTTCTTTCTCTTCTTTTTTTCTTTCTTTCTTTCTTTTGTTCCTTTCTTTTTAATTATTTTGCTTTGTTCCGGTTTCCCTTCTTTTTTTCCTTCTTTGTTCGTCCTTTAATAGTTGATCTCCCTCATTCTTTCTTTCTGTTCATTCATTATTCCTTTTCACCTTTATATTAATTCTTTTATATAATTGATCTCTATTTTTATTCTCCTATCTTTTTCTCCTTACTTTAAACTCCTGCCTTCTTTACTATATCTTTATTTCACTTATCTCTTTCTTTCCTTCCTTTCTTTCCTTCCTTTCTTTTCGTTCTCCCAGCCTTTCTATTTTTCTCCCATTTCAGTTTTGTTCCCTTTCTTTTCTCAATCTCTTTCTTTTAAATTTACCCACTGCCATCTTTTTTAGTTCGTTCTTTTATCACCCCCCCCCCCTTTTCCATATATTGATTAATTGACCATTTTATCCTGTATTTTTCTTTGGTTCCTTATTTCCACTTTTGTGTTCTTTACTATGTCTTTATTTTCCTCCTACCTTCTTTCCCCTTCCTTTCCCTCCATTATACACCCCATTTCCTTCTCATATTCTTTTTTTTGTTCGTTTGTTTTTTGGATTTTTTTCCAGATTTTCTGCCTGATTTAGTCATGGCATATTCCTCCCCGTCGCTAGGGGGCTCCCACATTAAGGCTTCTACTACCACTCAGCCGGGAGGGCCAAAGACTATCACGTGTTTCCTCCGAACCGCGTGATGTCAGCCGACCACATCTTCGAACTGCTTGCTCACGCACAGTTAGGGGCGGAATAACACACTCGGAGGACAACGCTAGCCGCTCCTTCCGCGTGCGTGAACTCACAGACGCCCCTGATTGGCTGTAGAGCCGTGATTAATGTGGGAGCACGAGTACCTCTCATCCCTCCCCTCTGAGAGAGCTCGGCCAATCAGCTCTCTCTTAGGCCTCCGGCTGTGAGAGGTTACAGCATCACCCGGGGTTCGAACTGGCGATCTCCGGATGATAGGGCGAGCACTTTACCACTGCGTCACTCAGAGGCCCCCCTTCTCATATTCTTATAGCTATTTCTTCAGCTGTCCTTACCTGTCCCCTTCTTTCTGTACCTCTCTTCTTCTTTTCCCTTCACCTGTGTGTGTATTCCTGTGTGCAGGAGGATCTAAAGATAGCTCTGAGTCAGGGTGGCCGTCTGCTGGACAGCATCAACGAGCCACTGGCATCAGACCCAGACTACAACATGAACCACGATGAGTTGGAGAACTT
The DNA here is from genome assembly GCA_026413445.1 of Dolichallabes microphthalmus. Lineage (NCBI taxonomy): Eukaryota > Metazoa > Chordata > Actinopteri > Siluriformes > Clariidae > Dolichallabes > Dolichallabes microphthalmus. The sequence continues at coordinate 7,537,680 of JAOTQY010000025.1, read as the reverse complement.
GGCCACTGTGCAAAGGTGTGTGTGTGTGTGTGTTTGTCAAGTATAATTTAAATGCCATGTATTCTTGGTAATGAACATTCTGTCTAGCTGTTGAATTGATGCTTGGGGACAGATCTGGAGTGTGTTGTATAACTCAGTAGTGGCCTGTATTATATAATCTCACAGAGAAAGTGGAGGCTGAACAGGTTTATTTTAAGACTGAGAAAACTCCAGTGTCAGCTTGTGCTTGTGTTCGCCTGCATCCTCACTGGAGCAGATCGAGAACTTGATATGTGCATCCTTATCTACTCGATCAAAACTCTGAGCTCATTCAAGACAGTCGCCATCTTTAAATGTGCTTCTGTTCCCGTATATCCGTCTCTTCAGGCTACTGGGGCAGCTGGATGAGACTGAAACAGCTTTCGATGACTTCTGGGAACGGCACCAGACCAAGCTGGAACAGTGTCTTCAGCTGCGATATTTTGAGCAGAACTTCAGAGAGGTACAGGATCTCACGCGCGAGAGATCAGCATGGATGCATAGACGCATCTCTTATCAGCTCTTCTCATCAGTTGTGTTTTATGATCTGGGTTTCAGGTCCGAGCCCATTTGGACCAGGTAGCTGATAAATTATCCGACTTCTCCGAGGTGGGCATAAGCCCCGCCCATGGTGAGCACATCATGAAGGAGCTGACCACTCACGAAGAGAGAACCTGTGTAAGTGTGCCAGGTCTTGAGATTGTAATCCTGTAGAGGTAATGTTGCTTTACACTTTAATTCGAATACACACACGTCTACTCATTCAGCTAAGTTGTGTAAAAAAAAAAAAAAAACATTTTAAACCACGCATACATTCCCATCATTGTGGAGATATTTGGTTTGTACCGTGATATTACAACATGTCCTCCAGAACACAAACACACACACACACACACACACAGCCTTATAAAGCTCATCCATCATAGTGACAATACGAACATTGTGCCATGTGTGCACGAGCGAGATACTCCTCCTTATTCCACAGTTAGATCTGGATCTACTCCACCATTATTAATCAGGAGAATGTTATTAATCAGGAAGACAGCATTCATTTGCTGATACAACTATCATCTACTCATGTGTACTCGCACCATCATTGTTCGTAGCAAAGTCATGTCCTTTACCTAAACAAAGACAACCCCTTTTTTTTTTCTTCCTCGTGAAGAAAAACTAATATTTATGATAAAAATAAACAAATCACATGACTGCCGCTTGGCAAGGTCCCATACTCCCATACTGCAAAATTGCAGTGCTTGTCCTTGCTGAACTGCAGGGGTGCCATTATTTTTAAAGGCTAGCATGAGGTTTTGTGTGTCTGTAGTAATTCTGCAGATTCGATGCTACGTGCTGAAGAGGGGGAGGAGAGAAATCGGTGCAGTGCTAGACTGCAGGTTCTTTTCTCCACAAACATTTTATACACTGAAGTGCACACACACACACACACACACACACATGATGCAAGTCTGTTAAACACACTTTAAGCCTTACCGACATTTCTGTTGCTTTTATCCTATAGATTAAGAACACATTAGAAATGAGACTATAGGTTGTTTTTTGGAAAGAAAAAAAAACAATAATATGTATCTTTATGTAGCATAACTGTATATAGTTGTGTATATTTAAATTTCTTTGGAAAACAATAAAAACGACTAACACTGCTGCTTCTGTTCATTATTAAATGTTCCAGATGATTTTGGTCATCACTTCGGGTGTAATATTTACCCTTGCATTAAAAAATTATGTAAATTGTGTTAATTAAAAAAAAGAATTTTAGCTTCCTATCATTTGATATATACTGTATGTAGACTGGATGCAATTAGACATTTAGTTGTTTAAAGCTTTTAACGATAAAAATTATTAAAATATGTTAAAAAATAGTTTGCTTACTATTAATTATGAGTGTTTATATGTAAGCAAATCAGTGTTCAGCGATCCAATGATTAATCCTGATCAGCCCAACTAATCCCGATAAGAGGATTATGTTATAATTGTGACAGGTCTAGTAGCTGCACTTACAGACTGAGACTGATTGAACTCATGATGCATTTCAGCATTTGGAGTCGATCATTATATGAAGTTAATGCAGCGCTAATGTGAAAATTCTGGAGTAGTTGAAAGAAATTATGATCATTGAGTTTGCCTAAATTGAATGAAAGGAAACTAATTCATAAAATATATCCCATGCAGATTTTAACAGTTTATTTACAGTAACTCTGTCTTTTGGCAGGAGGTGCTGGACCGGGCTCTGGCATTGGCCGCTGAAGGAGACGCACTGATCGAGAACTCCCACTATGCCATAGACTCCATCATGCCTAAATGCTCAGAGCTCAGGGCCGTGTGCGAGGAGGTGGGAGCTGTCCTGAACGACAAAAAAACCCACCTGCTCAAAGCCATGGAGCTCCACTCCACCCTAGAGAAGGTACTGTAGGGCTCCATTAAGCTCTATCCACTTATGGACAGGAATTTCAACATGTCTCTCTGGACTAACGTTTGTAGGTTAAACTTGCTCATGATCGCAGTCTAGAATAAATACATATTGTAAATATGTAATTAATGTTTGATTGTCTGCCTATGTAAAAAATGTCATAAATACAGCTCTGAAGCAATGAATGTCTTATCCACTTTTCAACACACATACAGTAGATGTAACTGAATATACAGTAAATAAATCAGCATATTTCATGAATCTAAAGTAAATGAATACACATACAGAAAGGGGTAAGAGGCATACTATTCTTTTTTTTATATTCAAAAGGCAGAAAAATTGTGCAGTTAAAGGTTTTCTTTTAATTATGGATGTCCGATATGAATGTACAGTATCCATGATTAGTTATTGCCTGGTTAGTAGCATAGTGCTTTAAATAAGGTAACTAGTTTGATTATTGTGAGAAATAGAACCAAGTACTTATGTTGTACGTTTGTAATCAAAAACAACTCTAGAAACATTTTATTTGGGGCGGATTATAAAGTTCAGCGATGCAGCTGAGGTTGAAGAACTGTCAGTCAGAAATCGCATCTCATTCTTAAATTCTTAAGCCATTTCTCCCCTTATTCAGTTTTTTCCAGTGTTTAGATACAGATGTGGAAATGTTCAATTCCGGTACATCTTAGTCTCATGTCTTATTGGACAATATGCAAGATTAAAAATTTATTTTTTTTCTTTAAATCACAGACCGAATAACTATTCATGGAAATATTCTACATAATTTAACAGCTGCCCTTCCATAATAAGTTTCTCATAACCATGTTCTTTTATTGTTTTTCGGCAATGTTTGTTTTTTCATTACAGGAAACGTACTGCCCTTTATGTCTGTGACAATCGTATAGGTTCAGTAAATGGAAATGTGGTTGAAAAACACCGAAATATCCCTTTAAACAGGATGTCATCATGTCTTTGTACATGTCAATATGTAAATAAATAACTCTCGTCATCTCGTCACAGTTTCCATAGCTAAGGTTCCATCATTAGTTTTTAATATGTTTCTCTTTCTCTCTTTTCACTCCACCAGGCTACCAGATGGTGCGATGATGGAATTTACCTTCTAGCATGCCAGCCTGTTGACAAGTGTCAGTCACAGGATGGGGCAGAGGCAGCGCTGCGGGAGATCGAGCGTTACCTGGATACAGCCAATCAGCACAAGCTAATAGACTTAACTGGCATCTGGAGGGAGTACGACTCGGTGCTGACGGCAGATTTTCGAGTAAGCGGCTCAAACCAATTGTCAGACCTCCATACCACTCTATTGTTTATCACATGAATCTGTGAAGCTTTACATCTGTGGTTATTTTATTTATTCATATTCATCCAAATTAAGTTAGATATAATATTTGGTGGTAAAAAATTGTACCAGAAGATTAGAAAAAAACTAAACACAATAAGGATGGTCTTAGCAACCTTTTTGCTCTGATGGTTCATGTTACAGGATCAGGTGGAGAAAGTCTTCCAGAAGCAGCTCTCTATGGATGATATGTTTGAGAAAAGAAGAGTTAGCCTGAAGAAATTAGCAGCTAAGCAGACACGGCCCGTCCAACCGGTCGCCCCTCGACCCGAAGCCATCATCAAATCACCCATGTCGTCGTCCGGTGCGTTGCCTCATCAGCTCCCGTTCATCTTTTTTCCAGCCCTCTTTTTTTTTTTTTTAAGATTTCTATTTTATTTAACAATGTGGGAAGTCTCAACTTGTATGGTGCCCAGTCGAGTCAAGGATTATTATTATTATTCGTGTGAGACATTCGGATGGTTTCATGCATCTGTGGTGTAATGCTTTCCATCTGGTGGTGTATTGTGAAATTGCAATATGGATTCTAGCGAGTGTATTTAGGGTTTCTTTGATTTTTCCAACACACATCATAAAAGTATGATGAGAGCACAAGGAATTAAATTATATCATTTAGCTTTGATCCTGTATATCGATTCACAAATTCACGCTTTTTAGAAATTTAAAGCAATTTGTGAAAGTATTCTTTAAAATGGGAGGGTTGCGTCAGGAAGGGCATCCGCGTAAAACCTGTGCCAAGTTGTTGTGCGGACTGGATATTCCGCTGTGGCGACCCCTTGTCGGGAACCGCCGAAAGACCAACAACAACAACATTCTTTATTTTAATCACATTTCCGCAAACCTCTATAATGATTCCTGTTTTATTTCCCTTATGTTTTTGTGTTTTATGCATGTTCTTTATTTATTTATTTATTTATTTATTTTCCTTCATGCAGCACATAAAGAGGGGACTTTATCATCATCCGACATTATCAACAGCCACAAAGTAAGTGCAGAACGTACAGAAGCAATGTCATGGGTTATGGTTTATAGGACTTCCCACAAAGTTCTCTCTCTCTCTCTCTCTCTCTCTCTCTCTGTGTCTCCAGGGGGATAAACTTCTGCATAATGGAAGGTGTCTCTCAGAAGAGGAGGAGAGCCTCGCTGTGCTTAGGAGGTAGGTGAAGGTCAGGAGTCACAGACTTTGTTTAAAACAAATCACCAGGTTCATAGTGACCCAGTGATACCACATACTCCATTGTGTTGATTGGGTGTAAAAATTTTTTTTAATCCACTCCAGAATTATCATCTTGCAGGGAGGGGTGTTACAGAGAATTGTCTTTAAAGATGAGTCAAAAATTATCTGCACTCTGGCTGTAGAATTGTTTTTAATTAACTTTTTAAAAAGATGAATACATAATTTTTCAACATAATCTCATTGCTTATAATTTGTCATCTGTCCATCAGTCAACAAGCTCACGAAGAAATGTTTTAGGCTGTGCTGCATGCTACGATTGCACCGATGTCTTCACTTCTTTATCAGAAGTGAATCTTCATCCTCGTAGGGATGCTTTCAGGGGACCGAACAGGTTATTGTCCAATGGAGCAAGTTCAGGACTAAACGGAGGATGCTTTAACACCTCAAAACCGAGGTTTTTGCAGTGTGTCGACAGTGCGGACAGAGTTTAGGCTTCAACTCTAACGACGGCTGTTGATTGTTAAACCTTATGTACAGTATGAACCTTAAACCTTGTAGACTTTCTTATATTTACATTTACATTTAGGCATTTGGCAGACGCTCTTATCCAGAGCGACTTACAAAAAGAGCTTTAAAGTTTACATCACTGGATACATACTTACACTGGGTTAACTAGGTTAATAACTAAGTGCCTTATATAAGCTTTAGAATACCAGAAAACTGTAAGCACCAAATTTCCAGCTGATGGTTGATATTTTAACTGTTTTTTAACAGTTTTTTGGCGATCGAGGATGTTTCTTTTCCATACTCTGCTGTTTACTCTCAGGCTTGTAGGTAGTGTTGAATCCATGTCTCGACTCAATGATTCTCTTTAAGAATCTCTCATGGGCTTCTGTTTGTGTTCACATAGCAGTGACAAATGAACAGATGTAGTTCAGTAGCTCTGAATGGAAAATGCGGGCAACAATTTTAATATAACTGGAGTGCGGATAATTTTTTACTAAATCTTATGTATACCAGGCAAGTCAGCGCACACCTCATATTTATAGGAAATAAGTATTATGTGTAATAGGTTCAGTGTAATAAGGTGTGTTTGCGTCCTATTTTGAAAAAAAAGTGTTACATACTGTATTTTAATAAGCTATTAGTTTGTATTCTATCTGGAGAGAAACAGCTAAACGAAATAGCGTCCCCATGTGACGCCGTTGTCATGGCAGCGACGCTCTACGTATGATGTAACACAGGGGTCTTAAAAAAAAAAAACAAAGAACGCGTTAGTCAGCAAAATTTCGCTGTGTCCTGTGGGAACGGAGAAACGACATTCAGGAAGTGTTGAGTGACGAAACATCCCGTCCCGAGCGCAGTGAGGATGTCGCGAGCGGAATATCCTCTGAAATGGTCAGTGTCTCCCTCTAGCGACCACACATTTTTAAGACTCCTGTGTGATTTGATTGTGCTGTTCACATGTCGCCCGTTTTTATATAATTGTTATTTATAATTTTTTTAAACAGCGAAATGAAAATCTCCGACCATTTGCAGGCGGTGCAGGTGTTTATCCACAAATAACGTGTTTTTAGACGGGATACAACATGTGAACAGCCTGAATTAGGACATCGTATGACATTTAATGCTAATACTATTATTTATTTTTTTATGTATTTATTTATTTTATGTAAATTATTTATTTTATGTGTTGTCCTTTAATGTCGATTATTTAATCCGTTTATTCTGGCCTTAAAACAAATACATTTTGATTATTTAGTTTGTTTAGGCATGAAAATCAATCAATGAAGGTTTTTCTCTTCTGGATAAAATTACTTCTAAGTTCACAATTCGCTGTGTCATTACTTTTACACCAACATGGACGTATTTTAAACGTTGCTGACGCGAAAGTGAGTTGTTTTGGTTTAAAAAAAAATATTCAACCAGTACAACACTTAGAT
>JAOTQY010000025.1:7514234-7530663 GCA_026413445.1 Dolichallabes microphthalmus | reverse complement strand
TATATAATGATTTCTATATAAATCATTTTTGAGAATTTTGTACATCCTGTACTTTTACTATACTAAGAGATGCTGAGATCACGTGACCTGAGATAACGGCCATCATGGCGGACACAGAGGCGACTCGCGCACAAAACACACACACAAAAAAAAAATTACAGCCGCAAGCTTTTTACAGGATCTGCCAAGAAAAATCTTCACTTGTTTGGCCTCATCACGTGAACTCCTTATTTACACATCTATTAATATTCATTAGCGTCTGCCAAAGATGGGCGTGTTCACCAGATCAGCCTTGTTTATGTTCAATTATTTCAACGTTCATACAACACATTTGATTTGCTGTAGTGATCTTATTTTAATTTTTCCCCTCTTTATCTTAATATACATTTTTGCACATCAAGTTATTTGATTATCACAGCTCGTTCCGGACCTTTGACCTTGAATAGTTAAATTAAAACTATTAAAATATTAACTCTGAGAACCCCTCATATACACCGTACCAGTCAAAAGTTTGGGCACACCATCTAATTTAATGTTTTGTGATTTATTTTCTACATTCTGGAACAATACTGGATTTTATTAAAACTATGAAATGTACTTCATCAAAACTCCAACCTTTTGCAGGAGGAAATTTATTAACTATATAGTGTCATGATGTGTTGTCCTTTAAGATCCATTTATTTAATCAGTTTATTCAGGCATTAAAACAAATACACTTTCCTCCTTTAGTTTGTTTAGGCATCAAAATAAGTCAAGGTTTTTCTCTTTGTGGTTAAATTTCTTCTAAAACTACACTTTACGCCTGTAAACGTGGATGTTGAAGCAGACAAACAGTGCCATTTATTTTGCACCATCTTGGAGATATTTTTAATCTTTCTCACAATTAAATGTAAATTGTTTAAGTACTGTATCTGATTGAAGTTAAACAGTCACGTTTTTTCCCCCATGGGGTTTGAATGTATGTTGTTTCAAATTGCCTTAAACGTGAATGTTCATTGCTTGTTTGCTATATGCAAGTTATTTGATTATCACCGCTCGTTCCAGACTTTTGACCTTGAATAGAAATTTGAATGTTGAGTAGAATTTAGCTTATAGAATTGAGAACCCCTGATCTATACAGTACTGTAACAGTCAAACGTTTGGACACACCATCTAATCCAGTGTTTGTTTTTTATGATTTATTTTCTACATTCTAGAACAATACCAGAGATTTCAAAAGTAGGATTTAATATGCCATTAGGTAATTAACTTACAACAACAGAAATATCAACATTATTTTAAGACATGTAGGTCAGCTGTTCTGGAATAGTTCTTGCAAGAAGAGTATTGTCAAGTGTATTTGCAAAACCCATCAAGCACCATGATGAAACTGGATCTCATAAAGACCTTCATAGGAAAGCAAGACCATAACTTCATTTTTCAAGACCAAAGTTCATTTAGAGTTACCAGCCTCAGAAATCACCAGTTAACAAACAGCACATCAGATTAGAGCCGTTATAAAGGCTTTACAGAGCACATGTAGCAGACACATCTCAATATCAACTGTTCAACAGATATTATTACATATTGTGGAATCTTTCAGCATTGTTTTACAATGTATAAAGAAATAAAAATCAGGAAAGATCATGGAATTCAAAGGTGTATCCAAACTTGTCACTGGTAGTGTATAAGAACAAGTTGTGTTTATATGTGACTTCAATGATCAATCATGATCCTCTTAAATAACTAGTGATGTATTGAATGTGACAAACCTCGTTATGGACACATGATGAATATGAGATATTGTTGGTGTTGTGTATCTATAGGCATGTGATGAATGAGCTGTTGGAGACGGAGAGAGCTTATGTAGAGGAGCTGCTGTGTGTACTGCAGGTAAGTGCATCTCACTTATATGTTAACCAATGTTGTGTCATTTTCTTCAACTGTTAACTTGGACATTTCGAATTGCCATGCATATACTGTACATGTATATATTTATGTGTGTGTTCTAGGGTTATGCTGATGAGATGGACAACCCCAGCATGGCACACCTCATCCCTGTCACACTACAAAACAAGAAGGACATTCTGTTCGGCAACATGGCCGAGATCTACCACTTCCACAACAAGTCAGGATTCATCTTTACATCTCGTTCCTGTTTATTTATTTTTTATTTGTAATTCTAATACTCATGCTCATGTTATGTTTGTTCCAGAACATTCCTCCGCGAGCTAGAGGCGTACACAGACTGCCCTGAACTCGTGGGCCGGTGCTTTTTAGAAAGGGTAGGTTTGTTAGAAATGAATAGAAATAAAATGTACATCATGTACACACACACACACACTGTAGTTTAATAGTATTATTAAAACACTATTTTATTAAGCGCATATTAAATCAGTAAACAAATCTCTGAACTTTTTCTCTTCTTCCCGCGCCAGATGACAGACCTGCAGATTTACGAGAAGTATTGTCAAAATAAGCCACGCTCCGAGTCGCTATGGCGACAGTTCTCCGACTGCACCTTTTTTCAGGTAGCTCTTGTGATTTTGTTACCTGCTGAAGCACACACAATCTTGTTTGCTCTGGACATACTGTATGCATGTTTGAGTTGCCACAGTGAATTCAGAGATTTTATTTTACCAGGATTTAATTTTTTTGGAAAAGCGTTTGGAATAGTACCTTAACACACCCTAGAAAATGATTGTACTGAAAGGCATGGAACATAATGCTATTTAATAAATCGTAATTTCTCATCATAAACGAAAAAATAATAATTTTGGGGGGTTTTTAAAAAAACCTTCATGTGACATAAATGGACTCCTAGACTTAAAAAGTTTCTCCAGATTTAAGCATGCGTGTTAACACCATCATAAGTTACTTTGAATAGTTTTTTTTATATTTGTAACTTTAATGACACCGTAGTGGCTTTAAAACTGTTGTAGAAAGTCTTTTTGATTACCATGTTTGGTGGGAACTGAGGCTTGACATTAAAGCTTCATACACACAGTTCCTACGTATCCTGTCAGGTTCACATATACTGTAATCAGTTCTGGTTATCTTTAATCATAAGACTCGTACATTTAAAACGGGTGTGGTAAAGACGAGAAAACAACAAATTAAGTTTGGGGAAATAAAGTAATAAATTGTTCATGGCTGTTACAGTAAGCACTGGTTATGTCTCTTCAGGGAAGGTGTGCAGAATTTATGATTGTGATAGATTTGTGAACATGATTGTGTGTGGCATGAAGGGAGGGGGGTTGTGGGAGGATTTCTAGGAATAGTGTCATAATCGAGGTGTGTGTGTGTGTATGTGATAGGAGTGTCAGAAGAAACTAGAGCACAAGCTGGGCTTGGATTCGTACCTGTTGAAACCTGTACAGCGCATCACCAAATACCAGCTCCTCCTCAAGGTACAATCTCGACAACATGCAGGTCACACCTTGATCTTACTGTAATAGTGCAGGTCCATAGATATATGACATGGATAGGACATTTGCTGTCAGTTTAGTTCTCATTATAAATGTACTGTAGTATATATCTTTCTGATGCTTATAAATTACAAGATCAAAGTGATTTGAAAAAAATTATACAATGATTTTTATGAATTTTACATTTAAGACAATTGATTCATTTAATCATTGAATTTTTAATTATTCAGTTTTTCATGGAACTGTTTTGAGATCAGTGCATTAGAAAGTATTTCATAAAGGCACACTACATATTGTTCAACATCTATAACATTACCAATGGACTACTCTGCATTCTTGTGTTTGTGTAGGAGTTATTAAAGTACAGTAAAGGTTGCGAAGGCTCAGAGGACCTGCAGGAGGCGCTTTCGTCCATCCTCGGCATCCTCAAAGCCGTCAACGACTCCATGCACCTCATCGCCATTACAGGATACGAGGTACAGGAGCCCAAGAGGGCCATTTCTATTCACACAAATAAGGTCAGAGATGTAGTTTGCGCTGAATCTAATTTCCAGATGTAGATATAAAACAAAAATTCTGTTATAAATATCTGGTATAAATATATAATATTTGGTAATTAACAATATGATTTGGATTATAAGTGTAATTATGGTGCTAAATACATTTAATCAAGATGTATCAAACTAATATGCAAATTGACATCCAGATGTTTCCTGAAACAGCTGGATGTATATAACAATTTAGAAAATTGTAATCATCCGGATATATTTGGACATTACTAAGGAAATCTAATAAACCTTTCTGACTTGTTGTAATCAGGGGAACCTGAATGAGCTGGGCAGGCTTATGATGCAGGGCTCCTTCAGCGTATGGACCGAGCACAAGAAAGGTCACGCCAAGGTCAAGGACCTGGCACGCTTCAAGCCAATGCAGCGGCACCTGTTCCTGCATGAGAAAGCGCTGCTGTTCTGTAAGAGACGCGAGGAGAACGGCGAGGGTTACGAGAAGGCGCCTTCTTACAGCTTCAAACACTTCCTCAATGTAAGACTTTGTAATAAATTATATGTCAAGATATCAGCCATCTTCACATTGTATATATTTCTTACAAATCGAACATGTTTTATATTATTATTAACATTATTATATTTTATTAATAAGAATTATCTTTGTAAAATTTCCCATTTATTTAATTCCCTCAGTGTGTTTAAATCACTCAGTATATATAAAATCCATACTACAAAGAATGCTACAAAGATATGACTTCTTTCCCAGTTCAGTAAAAATACAGCACACACACACACACACACACACACACACACACACACACACACACACACACACACACACACACAAGCACATAAAGTAACTAAGCAACACTTTATTCAGTCAGTTAAAAATAAATAACATACGATCTCTGACTGAGCGAGCATTTACAGTTTCACTTCCATCTGTCCTTTGCAACCCAGCACAAGATCTGTCATGTAATTATTACTTACTTCTAGTGCACATTTCTTGATTCTGAAAGAAAGAAATAATACTTCTATTTCTTACGTCCTTCAGATGAGTGTTGTGGGCATCACGGAGAACGTCAAAGGAGACAGTAAGAAGTTTGAGATCTGGTGCAACTCACGAGAAGAAGTCTACATCGTCCAGGTCAGCGCTCATAACAACAAGCGTATAGTGAATAAATAAGCACACTGAAACTTAGCATGTTAATCCATGATCAAATATAATATTTTGGGGATCTTTTTTTTTCTTATTTTCTTCAGGCACCAACGGCAGAGATAAAAATGACATGGGTGAACGAGATCCGGAAAGTTCTGACCGGACAGCTAAAAGCTTGCAGAGGTGAGAGAGAGAAAATCTAGTGTAGAGGAGAATTCTCCATCTGGTTTTAAAGATGGTGATTTTGTATAGACGTGGTATCCCTCAGCCCAGACACATGTGTACTGATGTGCCCACATATCGTTATGACCTTCATAGTATTGATCTTATAAAGGTAATTCAGTGTAAAATACTAAAGGAGTGTTTAGAGGCCAAATAACACCCAACAAAGAGCTTTCAACAATCATTTTTCCAAGTACCAGTCTGGACGCCTCGTCCGCTGAACATTATAATTCTGTTAACGGGAAAGCTTTGTGCTTAATTTGTGCCTTTTAATTGCATTAAGTGTTGATCAGCAACTCCGCCGAGCAAAATAAATAAGCAAATCTGTTGATGGAACTGCTGTATAAAAGCAATATCACATTCTAAGTCATGCTGTTGTAATCAATATCAGCACTTTGATATCCTTAGCACTCCCAGTGGTGTGATACTGCTTATTCATTCATCACAAACTGACTGAGTAATGGTAACGACTGTGTCGTTATGAACCACAGAAGCGATTCAGCAGAAGACGTCCGAGCAGCTATCTCCATTACCCAACTCCAACAATGGCGTGGTCAGCCTGAGCCCCTTTAAAACCAGCCAGAAGAGTCAGAAGAAAGGAGAGTCTGTACTCCCGGAGCTCAGCTTGGCGCCTGCAATAAGAAACTCTGACAAGGTCAAAGGTAAGCTTGATCAGACTTTTTATTTTTAAAATTATCGTAACAATCCCAATACAATGTTACTGGTATGAACAGCACTTCATGATATATTATGGTAGAGGAACATACTGTAAGCGAGATTTGTGAAAATAGAAATTGACATCCACACTTGCAGGATCAGGGTGATCATCGCCATCTTAAAACCTTGAATGCTTCTTTCCTTTTTCTCTGAATTTTCTTGACCTGCTAATCCCTTATTTCTACTTTGGTCTTTTATTTCATTCACCTGATGCCCTTCTTCCTTCTTTGCTGCATCCCTTCGTGCTCGATAGAGGACACAGTAACCAGTCCCACCACTGACAGGGCCACGGTGGCTAAAAAGCGTTTTACACTGCAGGGCTTCAGCAACCTCAAGAGTCAGAAAGGTATTCCAGGATTCCCAGGTCTTCCTGATAATCACCAAGGAAAACCTCGGACAAAGATTGGCTCACATTGGCATGATTTATGTACTTGTAGAGTGACTGACAGTTGTAATTATATATACATTTTGTTTTGTTTTTGATTAGCAGAGTTGCTAACAACTGCTGGTGCTAAAAGCCTTACATTACCCATGGTTACTACGTTGTGTTCACCAGGTACAATGCCGTTATGAATATTAGACGTTCATGTCATCATGGATTATTCCAAATACAGTGAAGGGAAATAAGTGTCTTGGTTAATGTAATGTTTATTGTACTTCCAGTGCGCACGGTTAGTTTGATTTGACATGTAAGATATAATGCATAATATCTGTTGCTTTTTGTATTTGCCAACAAAAAGATGAATGCTTTCTCAGCAACATTCTTAATGACTCAAATAGAAACAAGCTACGAATTCATACACTCATAGAAAGAATGTATTTCAGGACAAGTTGTTCAATAAAACAGTTGGACAATTCATGGAATCAATCTTAGACTATTTATAATGAAGCTAAAAGAGAAAGAAGAGAGCAGTCGTTAGAAAAGAGTTACAGAATGGACTGAAAGCAGCAGGAACAAATGCTGTACATAAAGCATGAAGCAGTGAACTTCATATTTCATATATCTTACTATAGATGTCTTCATGCTAATAACTGCTTTTATTGTCACAACATTGCTTCACAACACAGCATCCTGTCGAGCTAATTTGTAGTTGATACAGGACCTGAAAGTATATCAAATAACAAAAAAAGTACAAGAATGCTTATTCCCGTCACTGTATACTGTATGTAGATTAGTATGCGTGTTCCCTTAAACTTAGCATGCGTTTTGAGTTTTTTTAAATGAACACTGTAATATACAAGTGCATCTCAAAAAATGTAAATATTGTGGAAGAGTTTTTTTATTATTATTTCTTAATTTAAAAATTAAAACACAAAATATTAGCATATGTCATTTTGAGTTTGAGTAAATAACTATTCACTCACCCGAACAGAACCGCATAGCAAGTCTATGGTGTATTGTCAAGACGAAGATGAGTTACACCTGAGCCAGGAGCTACAGAAAGGCTTTTGGCTGCTATCAAAGCAACTCGGTCTTGGATAAGACTAAGACCTCCCCAGTGCCTCAGGCTGATCGCCGCATTGATGCAGTAATTGGTGCTAAAGGAGCCCTGAACAAGTGCATAAATTAATATACTTTTGAGAAGTTGGTCATTTCTATATTGTAAATTCCCTTTATTGATCTTAGGAAATATTCCAATATTTTGAAATACTGGGATTACAACTGTAATCCTAGAAATGAAAACATAAAAAGGATTGAAATATTGCACCTGATGTGTAATGAATCTAGAAAATATGAGAGAGAGAAATAGAGAGTGAGTGAGTGAGAGAAACTTTTCCTGTGATATTCTACGTTTTTTCGAGATGCACTGAAATCTAATCCATATTAGGAAGAGTAGAATCCATAACTAGCGATGCCCCTAGAGTGCCCATAGAGTCGTCTCCTGTTACTGGTGTATGATTGTAAAGGTTTTCTGCTTACTAGTGCCAATTTCTTAATAATTCAAAGAGTGCTCTGTGTTGCTTTAGTTCTCACTTTCTGTTGTTTTTTTTCCTCCTCTCCTTCCTCCCTGGACTGTTTTCTCCGTTATCTTTTGCTCTATTTTGCTCTTTCGCTGCCTGGCTCTCAGGATATCCCCCTAGTCCTGACCACAAAACTAAGCGGCATGAGATTAAGAGTGATCCCACGCCGTTTGGCTTTAAAGGTACACTGGTACTTCACTAGTCCATTACTGCACAGTACATCCCACAAAGTCCACCCATTGCTCATTCATTGGTCATCGTTTAGAAACATCAGAGGCGCCACCACCACCATCCACCATGATGTCCATGTATTGTGTATTTTACATGTTTGACTTTTTGGGATTTTATTCATTTTTTTTTTTTGTTTTCATGTTTGACTTCTCGGGATTTTAGTCATTTATTTTAAGGTAATAGACATCTCTAGTTATATCTGTGTGCTCACTATATAGTACAAGTCAAAACTAGTCTAAATTAGTGAGTCTTGTTGGATAAAACATACAGTATATCACTACATTTTAAATGTTCTTTTTTTAAACCTTCAGATTTATAAAGACTTACAGTATACAGTACTCAGTAAAGTGTAATTGAATCTGCTCTACTCTTTAAACATCTTCACTATATTAAGGAAATGAAACCAAATTAATTTCTTAATAAGTCAATAAAGTGAATTTACGCCAAACTTTGGTTGCTGTCAGTCAAAGTTGGCTTTAAACGAGAAGGCTCTGATTGGTTGCCTCTCCCTCGGGCACAGGTCCTCCCATCTCCCTCAGCCGGGCCAAATGGCTGAGCACCTCTAGCCTCGTACAAGCTAAGCGCAGAGGTAAAGCTAGCTGCCTGGTGTGGGGTGAACTCTGACCTTTCACTACTGTCTTATTTTCTTTTTAAAAAATAATAAACATCATCACTAAGACGCAGGCGGGGTTTACCATTTTAGAGGGATATTTCACCTTTTTACACTTGTGCACTGTTTATGATTTTTCCATGAAATACAAACCAAAAATGTATACACACGTCAGGAAAAGAAAAATAGTATTATGTATATTAATATAATATTAAGAATAGCATCAATATATACAGTATCAATATATAACTATCCATTCAGCCATCCATCTAGGAACCTCTATAGTCCAACCAGGCTTATGGTGAGCATTGTATTTATTCCCATTTTCTACGACCGTGGTAGGACCTCCGGTCAGCATTCTCACCGACACATTCACACACTACGGGCAATTTGTGAACGCCAGTTAGCCTAATCTGCATGCCTTTGGATTGTGGGAGGAAACCGGAAAATGCAGAGGAATCCCACCATGCACACACAGTTTTTCTTTTCCTGAAATGTGTGTATAAATTTTTTTGGCTGACTCTGTATTTCTTGAAGTGACTAAATACACTAAATGTTACTGTTTATGAATCAGGTCTATAAAATTGTGAAGAGAAATCATGCATGCTTCTGATTGTGATTTGAGGGAACAATAGCATCTGAATCATCATGTATCCCCTGTTCTAACTCATGTTTTGCATAAATCTGATCTTAAATCAGACAGAAAATAAGTCTAGCTTGTCTCCAGATTTCAGAAACGGCCAATTAATGGTACTTTAGTTCATGTCTTTCTGATTCTGTCGATTTACAGGAGGGTTTATGTTGAGAGAAATCTGACTCGTGAACTTGATCAGATTATTTCAGTGCTTGTAAACGTTAAATTGTTTCTGAAAGATCTTTCAGTCCTCAGATTATTTTGTACTCATGCATATTTACTTGAAGTGTTTTTTTATGTTTATTAAGGTAAAAGTTGATTGTTTATTGGTCAAGGTTCAGTCTTATAGAGAAAGTGATTTAACGATGATGCTAAATCATCAGTGAATTAAATCCTGCATGTTATAAGAAAGGTTTATGTGGAGCATCTGGTGCTGCTTTTCTTAAACAATAAAATTCAGATTTTCTTTGTTTGTTTGTTTTTTTTGCCCATTCCAGACATCTTTTTTTTCTTTGAGTATAAATGTATCATAGGATTATGCAATGTGTAAATCTTAATAGATTGTTCTCATGTTTAGCTTTTCTAAAAATCAAACACTACCCCACGGAATCACTGAGTGTTTTTTTATTTTATTTCTGTGTTTATTCCTGTTCCTATTGGCAGTTGATTTCTACTAGTGGGAAAAGGAATCCTGTTGATTTTTCTCCCCCTCCTTTTTTCCTCACCATGATCTTTCCATCTCGTTACACAGTTAATTCAGAGTAACTGAAATGCCGGGTCAGTCATCTGATATTAATTCATTCATCCTTCCTCCTTTCATACAGGGTTCAGTAAGGTCTCTCTCTCCATGGATGCTTCGGAAGAGAACGACGGGTACTCCAGTGCAGAGGACCCCCTGAACTCTGACCCTGAGGATGAGGGGAAGAAACTGGTAGGTCTTTCTATACTACCAGTATAGAAATTATATCTCACATGTGGGTCATCGAACATTGTAATAATGTAGATAAACATGAGTTGCTATAGATGTTAACAGGTTTTCCATCAATTTGATGGATAAATTGTATAAGGGGTGTTGAAGGCGAACCAGGATTGCGGTTAAAAAATTTTTTTCCTGAATGAAAGCCTAAAACCGAAGACTTCAAGCACGGTATGGCGATAAGACTATAAGCTGTTAGGGCCATTGGAGGACTTCCTGGGAGGCCAGCATATTAGACATAAAGCAGGCAGTTCGATCATGTCTCTGACGTACTGAGAACTTTCTACCTTAATGCTATCCAAACACTAGTGAAACTCTGGGGTGAGTGCATTAGTGTAACAGGGGATTATATAGAGGAATAAAGCGAGTTTTACTCCTATAACTGTGTTGTTATTCTGCACAATCAAGAGCCCCGGTTTGACTTGAACACCCTTTTTAATGGTAATATCAATCAGCTACTTTGCATATAACATACACAATCATTTTGTGTGTGTGTCTAGTCTCCTGGCAAGTACATTGTGGTAGGTGACTACGATAAGGGAACCCAGGACCTGACGGTAAAGAGTGGAGACATGGTGCAGCTGGTCCGAGAGAGCAATGACGGGCAGTGGTGAGATGGTCTTCTTCTGTCTTTAAACGCTATTTGAGAAAAATTAATATGTTTGAAATTGTTATGGAGGTTACAGTATTTTGCTAAAAGTATGTTAACGTCTCTATTAAGAACGAATAATTCCAGAATGTTCAGTATATACATATATTTACTATGGGGTAGATGTGTCTTAAATCAAGAGACTTCTAAATACTGTATTTGAACTGAGCAAATCCTAAAGCTGTTCAGATGGCAGACACTTGCTTCATTTTAAAACATTTTAATCTAATGGCCTTTAGATAATTTTAGACTTATGTTTTTTTTGCAAGCCATAAGATTTTGGATATCATACTTCTATGACATTTTTTGTGACATTTTTTTCACACGTTATCTTAACATGCATTATTTGGCCATTTCTCTTCATAACATTGAGGAACATCTGTGAAACATAGTCGATGTACAAAAAAATGCATTTGTCATCTTTATGTTGTTTTTATGGATGTACAAACGTTTGCACTGAACTGATCCATTGCTTTTTGGCTCTCGTTCTGTATTTGTAGAGCTAAAATAATTTATTTAACAACATGGGCATATGGTCATTAGTAATGCGGCTTGAATCATTAGAAGTGCCATCTGTGTGGATATATTTACAGAATTGCAGAATATCAGAATGATATTCCCTGGTGAAGGGTCTAACATGTGTATGTTTGTGTTACAGGTTCGTGCGTAACCTGAATAACAGTAAAGAGGGCTGGCTCCCTGCTGCTTACCTGCTCACACTGATCGGGGTGTCCAAGTCCTCACAGTCTCTCACCAGCTCAGGTATTGAAGCTGAATTCTGACTTCTGACAACAGAATCTACTTGCATAGAAGTTTAAAAAATTTAATTAAATAAAATGGATTTAACAGATGTATGAAAGCAAAAACAAGTTCTACAAGGAGAGATGTGCTTCTGTATGTGTTATTACAATACTGTGCAACACTGAGCTGAGTTAGTTACAGTGAAGAAGCGTGATTACCTGATCAAGCATCATGATGAAACTGAGCATCCCAGGAAAGCAAGACCAAAACTTATTCATTTAGACTTACCAGCCTCGAACTTTTCACATAAGAGCTGTTATGAAGGCTTTACAGAGCATAAGTAGCAGACGCATCTCGATGTCAAGCGGCAGGTCAAACCAGAACATTTATGCACAATAACAGAACGCGGTTATGTGGGAGACATCCAGCCGGGTGGAGTTTAAAGTTGCATATAATGTTGTGGAATGTCTGAGAAACAAGTTCCAGTCAGCACAAAGAGCGTGCAGTATCTACACCTACAACTATCTCATCAGACACTCTTATTGAAGACAATAAGGCAGAAATGTAGTTTGTCATGTTTCTGAGGAACTGAGGAACTTGTGTCTAAATGTCAGGAGAGACTCCTTCCATAAAGTTGAACATGTATTTGCCTGATCGATTTATTTATTTATTTATTTTAGACATTCTTGGATTTTCATTCGCACATATAAATAAGTGTAAAATCCTTGTTGTGATTGTCAAAGGTATGAGAGAGACACGATGCAGATATGTAAACGTTCAGAAAGGTGCATGTCTAGCAGCATTCCACAAGCTTGGAAGTATTGCTGACAAATAAACTTAAAAACATGCACCTCCGGGGTCCGGGTCCGATTCTTACCTTGGGTCTGTCTGCATGGAATTTGCATGTGCTTGGTGGGTTTCCTCTTGGTGGGAGTCCAAAAACGTGCAGATTAGGCTAATTCATGTTCCCAAATTGCAAGTAGTGTGTGTGTTAATGAGTGTGTGCACCAGATTGTCACCTCGTCCAGTCCTACACCTCATTGTGAAGCCGCTTCATGCCCTAAGTCTCCTGGGATAGGCTCCATGCCCCATTTTAATCTGTTTATTATTAGCCTTGGTATTATCATTAGAATTAGCGGGTTAGAAGAATTAGAAGACGTGCTTCTTGCTGAAGAAAGCATTTCCTTTGTTATTAATATAAATCTGTGATGTCAGTCACACTTTGGTTAATTTTGCTGTAATTGAAAGTTTTAGAAACTTCTTTCTACTGTATTTAACAGCACGGTGTGTTAATCACTCTGTTAGTGTTTCTTATTGTTCGCTGTTTTTTTGTGATGATTCAACCTGTACTGAAAATCGTTCTGACTGAATATGTGTATTTTTATTTATTTATTTATTTTCTAGAAGGCAGTGGTTCAGGCAACCTGAGCACGTCATCCAGCTGCAGCGAGACCTACACCAGCTTCTCCGACATCAAACCCTGAGGCCCTGAGGTGTCTCCACCCCACCTCTATAGCACCGCCTGATGGCAGCTCTAACACACTGCACTTTCTGCTGAGCCACCTCCTCCTCCTCCACCACCTACTTCTCTGCTTCCATGCAGTATCACTGGTATCACCAGTCACAGCGATTTAGCGCACAGATTCACTCTGACCTATTTGTATTCCTGCTTGTGTTAGAAAGAGAGACAAAAAGAAGCTGCACTTCTTCCCAAAAATAAGCTATTTATATAAATCTGTTAGTGCAATAGTCTTCGATTACAAAAGCAGCACACTTTATCCACTGAACTAAAGCTGTGACCTTTAGTCTTGTACTGTGTGAATGTGTGTCGAAGCCAGTTTGGAATATTTTCAGGAACAGATTTTTTTTTTTTTTTACATTGCCAACATTGAAGGACACTTGAACAGAGCATTACGTGGCGTGGATACAGTTGGAGTCGTGTCCAGTTTCCTAACTGTGAAATGTCCTGTCTTATTTGCTATATGTATTAATCAGAAACAGCTGTATATTTTAGATTATTTCCTGTATAATATTTGTACATATATTACAACTTTTTTTTTTTTTTCCATAAAACCGCAGTATATATTGTATATTAAACGTTCACGTTCATCGGCTCCGAAGCTTGTGGTCTGCACTATTTTAATATGTTACGGGCATTACATTACTTATTTTTTTATTTATTTTTATTTTTTACAAATTGTCTCCCAAACAAAATTTATATCAAAGTCATAACACCTTTTCAAACGGCAGTATCTGAATATTTTCGTCACACTATTTTATCACAAATCTATTATGCAGGTTTTTACGCGAGGTGTAAATGATGGGCGTTTCCCATAGATTTCACCCCAATGTTGATCTTATTCTCCAGTATGTCTATACATGAACACTGCACATATCATCTTTTACACCATAAATGAACGGATTCAGTCTGCTGTCTCATGTGGCACATTGCCCTTGTATTTCTCTATTTTCATATTTGTAATAAAGGTATGTGTCTGCTATGTAATGTACACGTGTAAAGTGTAAATATGTATTTAAGAGTATGTATGAAATAAAAGAGATTAAGCTTGAATAAAATTCAATGAAACATTTCGTTTCGCTTCTAGTCTTGTCTGGTCTGAACAAGCAGCATGACTGCATTTTTATGAGAAATATTAAAGGAGTGTAGAATTAGTGTACAAGCACATTCATAATTTAATCTCTATCTACTACATCTCTCACACTACTACTGTACCAGATCTTGACACCACTGATGTTTTACCCTTCTCTTTAAACTGAGATATCATTCTGTAACCGGCTCTTCAAGTGGTGTTCAAGTCAAACCAGGACTTTTGATTGTGGAGAAAAACAGACTCCCTTTATTTCTTTATATAATCCCCTGCTACACTAATGCGCTTATCTCAGCATTTCACTAGTGCTTGGACACCATCAAGATAGAAAGTTTAGTCAGTACGCATGAGCAATGATCAGCCTGCCTGCTTCATGTCTGAAACGCTGGCCTCCCAGGAACTCCTTTAATGGAGCAAATATGTGCTGCTTGTCTCTGGGACAGACCACCCTCAGACTGACCTATAATCCAGCTTCTTTTTAAAAAAAACCTTTGGAGTTGTCACTTGTCTGCATGCTTAAAAACAACTCTACTACCATCTGAAAAGAAACCAATAATAGTCGTAATACCAGTGACTAATTTTGGTGCATGCGTTTTTACCGTAGGTGTCTATTTATGTCTTGCATGTCTGGATATAAAATGGACAAAACACCGAAGAGAGACTGTGAATTAAACCTCTGAATGACTGGACTAAAAGGCTCACAGGGTCAACTCCCTCTTTTGTCTCTGCAGAATTACAGTACAGACAACAATAGAGCGGAATAGGATCAGATCAGGTGAGTCATCCAGCCTGAATCCTGAACTCCTGCATGTGACATGAATGTCACACTCGTCTGTCCTCCATGTTGAGGAACATCATCTGACTTGATATTTCGAGGATCTTGAGTCACACACATGACTCATTGGCGACGGCCCAAACTGCATAGTAGTACTGCACTACAGTGCGGCCGGCAAGGTGATGCGCCATCTAGTGGCAGCCTATGTTTATTACAGTACACGCGTTGCCAGATCCACACATTACTCACCTTTTTAAATCGAATCAGTCCACCTACCTGTACACCTAATTTTGAACCATATATATATATATTCATTCATATATATATATATATATTTGCTCACCCCCAGTCATTTCAGAATTTTTAGCAAATTTAAATTTTTTCTTCTATATTTTGCTATATTATGTCCTTATTTGTACAGTAGATTTTATTAGTTAATTATCGTATCTATTTTTATTCATATTTATTTCTTATGTATAAGCTTTTATTTCTTACGGTCACTGGCGGTCGTATAAGCATTTCACTGCATATCGTACTGTGTATGACTGTGTATGTGACAAATAAAATTTTTATTTGATTTGATGTTAAGCTACGGTGTGTATGCGAAACCGATAGGAGCACCTGCCAAATTCCAGAGACCAGAGACCACCCGATACAATAAGCGCCGATTGAATTCGTATTGTGATTCTGCAAGCATCATGTTATTTTTTTCCTCAGATTTCATCACAATTCTTAACAAATCTCCTAACACCAAAATTTGAATAGTTCACAGTGCACCACCTGTAGGATCAGATAGGAACTGCAACAAGTCACAACCTCAAATGCAAATGTATAGAAATTCCCAAAAAACATTTTATTGTTTTTGCAGTGAGTGTGATGATACATGAATAACCATACAAAAGGATCATGATAAATCATTGAATCGATTATTTCCTCATCCCTAGAGCAAAGTAGTCTTTTCTACATGCTCAATTACTGAGAAAACAACCTGACAAATAATTAGCATGTATTTTCTATTTCCAAATTTTTTTTTTTTTTGCACATTTTCTTTCTAAATACTGTAAATGTAGCTAAAGGAACAACACACATAAAAACCAGGCTATTTAAGCCAACAGACTGTGACTGTATAAAAAGCGCTATGATCGCTAGTTTGAATGGGCACTGGTGGCTCAGTGGTAAGGTGTTTCGCCTGCCATGCGGAAGGCCTGGGTTCGATTCCAGCCAGTGCCCA
>JAOTQY010000025.1:7408767-7426497 GCA_026413445.1 Dolichallabes microphthalmus | reverse complement strand
CAAGCGCCCCCCCCCCCCTCCCCCCCCCCACAAAAAAAAACCAACTAGCATTCTTAAGCTGGACAAGTAACAAATAAACAAAAGCCCTTGTTACCATGGCAATATCAGTTTGTCGCATATCCCATTCTTATCTAATAAGACCTCGAGGTCAGTGGATTCTTATTCACAGCCCTTTTCCTCCTCTAATAAGTTCTAGTGTGCCAACAGCCATGGGACTTCAGTCTAATAGAAATTAGGAATTTTACACACATATGTTAATGTGATCACTGAAAGTTTGGTGGTGTGTGCACAAGAGTTTTAAAGGGTGTGTAACCCGTGCAAGTATATTTAGTTCAGGACTTCCTCAAACAACTGACGGTAACAATAAGCCAAAAGTAAACTATTAACACAGAGCAATGTACATGACATAAACCACATGCTAGGAAGTGTAATGTACAATTATATAAATTCAGACTGGACCTGTGACAGTAAAACCCTATTTACCACTTTTCTTCACATCACTTCTTCAAATGAAATAAATATTTTTTGTGACAACACCCACACACACTAATGCATATCTAACTTTCACTACACGAGTATTAGTGTGTAATACACTCACCTAGTAATTATGTGTAGCTACATGCATTATTTATTATCTGTCACAAGGAAATAGGATCCTCGCATCTAGTCATTTTTCATGCAATTTGAAAAGCAAATATTTCAAACACCCTCCTGTTAATAAGGACATATGGACATGCAACAACTTGATCAACAGTAATATTTCAATTCTGAACTGTGGTAATTCTAAATTTCTACAAAAGCCTGATTTTTTTCTTTTCTTTTCTAAACATAAAGTTTCCAACATTACTAGTCAGGAAATTTCTATTGCTGAGTCATTAATTTTTAAAAAGCTACAAGACATCCGAGAAACACTGGTTATGATGAAAAAAGTGTGAGAAGTGTCAAGCCTGACAGTGTGAGTGTGTGTAGAAAAAGTATTCACAGTGTCAGACCACAGGTCAACAACAACTGGAAACTTGTGTTGTTGTTTTTTAATGCTTGTAAACTATACCATAGCTGAGACCATGGCTCGGAAATTTACTTTCCTCAAACCTTGATAGTCTCATCATGTACAAGAGACATTTTAAAGCAGTGAGAGGGGAGGGAAGGAAAAAAAATGCAGTGCCTCCCTGTTGAGATCTTAATATGAACAGAGAACTGTGGTCTTGCTGGAAGTTATTATGAATATTTATTTTATTATTTTTATATACAAATTAACCCTGTGTATATGATAAGTGGTGTGAATCCATAGGCCTGAAAGTTCTAATAAAATATATAAGCATGATAAGACTAGACAGGCCAGGTCATTCAAAAAAGAGAAACTTGATACATTTAATATATTTGTGTAATTGTCTCTGTTCTTAAAGGCATAGAGAACCTCCAGGTGCGCAACATACACCAGGGGCAAGTAGGGCTCGAGCTGAACGGTTAGTGGAACATGCACACACACACACACCTACCTCTCTGCCAAGTCTAAACCCTTTTTTCCCCCCCTTAGCACTTTTTCAATTAACCACTCCCACACATCTTAAGCTACACAAATAGTCCAGAAAAATCCAACTCCTTGATTCTGTAAATGTGGTTTAAAAAAAAACTATTTTCTCCTGTCACACGTGTCAAATAATCAGTCAATATCCAGACCGCAGTACTTGTAAAATACACATGAAATCAAAAGCTCAAACATATTTGAGATAGGCTATCTGTACAGGAGCTGACTGTATTTTCTGACTGAGAACAAAACTCAAACGAAGACGTGGGCTCAGGCCAAAACTGTCATTCTAAAAGTAGCTTAGCTCAGCTCCGCGCGCACACACACACACACGTAACCAAAAGCCAGCATAGATCTAACACACATTTGCCTCCTTTACACTCTAATGCCATGATGCTGGATACTTCATTTTAATAAGCAGGATTTCCTCCCCCCCTTCTTTTTAGTCTCATCCTCATCATTTCAATGTGTCCTTCAGGAAAAGTTACACGTCATGGTACATCAATTGGACAATCATCTGACATCATCAATACGGCCTGGGTATGAAATGAAACAATGTATCGGGATGAATAGAACGAAACATTGATACATTGCGCAGATAGAAGGTTAGTTTGCTGCAAAGAACTTTCCCCCTGACGCTTGGCGTTAAAATGGCGCAACTCGCCTTAATACCTCTATACACACACACACGGATCTTTCTGGTTAACAACAAACCGGAGGTAAAACAGGTAGGTTAGTGAGTAAATGAGGTTGGAAAGCCTTACCAGCCCGGTTGGAGTGAGTGGGGTTGATCTCGGCTGTCAGTAGAGAGAGAGAGAGAGAGAGAGTGAGTGTGTGTGCGCGCGCGTGTGCATCAGGGCGAGCTGACTGCACCAGCACACATCCGTTACTCCCGCTCAAAACCGAAGCAGAAAAAACACCCAAAATGACTTTTCCCCCGGCACCTCGATGCCGAAACCGACTCTCAAGTCTGTAAGGTATTTTACAGAATTTTTCCAGATAATTCTGTCATTGTTTTTTGTTCAAAAAATGCTCTTTTTCCTCCATAACGCAGCTCGAAGGAGAGAGAGACAGAGAGAAAAAAACAGACATCTTTTCCTCCCACGGACTCGGTATCAGTTAGAGACTCTTGATCACTTGTACAGTCGATGAACGCGCGATTAAAACAATACTAATAAACAAATGATGTCCTTTTTGTTTTGTTCTTCCTGTTCTTCTTTTTTTGTCCTCCTCTTATTCTCGGCAGCAAGCTCGGGCCAGAGCACGGAGCTCCGCGCTCAGGACGGCAGTGTTGATGTTATCGCGGCTCACTCGAAAATGGCGCCGAAAGCGACTCTGTTCATTCAAATCATGAGGAGCCGCCCCCTGCACCGGGCATGCCGGGAACATGGACTGACTTTAGGAGCGTTGAAGGTGGCAGACTCCTGTTTTGTTTTTTTCCTTTTCCCTGATACATTTTCACCGCGAATTTTCACAACTCGTCTATTGTGATGAAACCATTTTCAGTTTATATTTAATAATAATAAAATTAAAACAAAGCAGTAAAAGAGGAAAGAAAAAGTGAACCGCGTCACTCAGTCGCAGGCATCGTGTGGTGAAGTGAGAGACCATATCGCGATTGATAAGAAAAGACGAGGAAAAACACCCTTAAAGAAACACCCTGTAGTCTTTCTCGCGTAGCACTGAGGTCACTTAAACCCCTTTCAACTCGCAGTCTTTATGACCTAATCTACACAAACATGAAAGATGTCAATACACACCCATAGACCTGTAGTAAAATGTATGCATGCAATATACTTTTAAGTTGTCTTTATTATAGCTACTATTTGTTTCCTTATTATTTTCTGATAGAAACAGTCCTATCTATAAGAAAGCCTGAAAAGAAATTTCAGATTTTCAAAGAGGCCCAGGTTGTTGGTCATTCTAAGGGAATACTGTACCTGAGACAAATAGCTAGGAATAGCCCTTTCTACCGCTGACAGAATATAAAGAGAAAGGTAAAACACTTATGGAGTCATGACCTTGTCGACCTAGGCCTTCTGAGAGACGTCTTCATGCGTCTCAAAGTGCTGTTTTATGCCTAGACGATTTGCTTCTAAACAAAATCTTAATAATGTATTAACAGCTAAACATTATTTGCTAAATTTTTTTTTAATAAACTATGATCCATGCATTTTTTCATAAAACTATGGGTGTATGTTTATTCTTGTGTGTCTTTGTGTAAAGCCTTCTTGATAATGACAACCAGAGTAAAATCAGTCCTTTCTGTTCTTTATAAGAAAAAACTGACCTGATTATTCCTCACCAAATGCCTCTCTAACACACTTGGATGCCAGATTACAAATCCCTCCTAGCTTCCCATGTAGTTATTAAATACTATTATTACTGTGATCATGTGTAGGTATTCACTAGTCTGCTAACTTCTGTTATAACTAGGTGAGCGTCCAGACCAGGCCTGGTTATAGGCTAACCAAACCGCACTTTTCTTTTTTTATATTCTGGTATACACCATTGTTCGTCTGCAAAATCCACTTTCTGACTGTCATATAAATAAATATATACCTATGCAATGTGATACGTGTATAATAATATGAGGTCTATAAATGTAGCCTATAAGACTTCAGACCGGTTTTCAGTTTTTACAATAAATGTTTATTTTGTCCAAGTATTAAAGTAATATACAAAGATACATCTACAAAACATCACATTTCATACAATTTGGCTTTCTCTCGCATAAATTTTTGGCAAAAAAACAACAACATGGATTTCTTACACTTTTTGTCAGAAACTGTCAGGACTAAATACTAATCGCAAACATAAATGCACATGTTATATATTACATTATGACATGAACTACATATATTAATTAATTTTATGTGTACCACATGTACTTCCATACCCTACACCTCGGATATTTATTTGGATGTATTTTATAGCACACATTTACTAACAGATCATTTTATTACTATACGAATAAAGGGGTAAATTCTTATTCTAATTTGTATTCTTTTTTATTGCTATTACTTTGATTCTTATGATATTTGAATTGTCCACTATAACTGAAAAGTTTGTAGGATACAATATTAAGGCAACATTTTAAGTGTACATGCTTTTTATATGTAATATAGGTAATATTCCCAGCAACTGCTATCTGTATATAAATTGCAATATTATATTTCTTCAAAATTATATGAAACTGTGAATTGCAATGTAGTGTATAGTATATAAACTATGAAGCACAATTGATTATTGAATCCTTTACACAATTAGTCATAGAGTAAAACAAATATATTTATTTATTTATTTATTTTACACTTTTACACCTTAAAATTGTGACCTTCCTATCAGAACCAGCATTAACTTTTCCAGCTGTTCTATTTGACTGTTCTACACCCACCGGTTCACAAGTTTTCCTTCCTTGGACCACTTTTGGTAGGTCTTGACCACTGCAGACTCCCATAAGAGCTGCAGATTTGGAGTTGCTCTGACTCAGTCGTCTAGACATCACAATTTGGCCCTTGCGAAAGTCGCTCAAACCCTAACGCTTGTCCGTTTTGGTGCTTCCAACTTCAGAGACAAAATGTTTCTGCCTAACATATCCCACACACAATTCCAGGTGCCATTGTAACAAGATAATCAATGTTACTCATTTTACCTGTCGGTAGTCATCATTTTATGGCCGATTGGTGTATATTTCATATATTCATGAAGGTCTAGCAGTCTACTACTATAATTGCAGCTGATTCTGTTTAGAATGAAAATGAAATAAGAATAAAAGTCTCACAATAAGCTTCATTCCCTTCTTCTAAAACTTCCATTGCATATTTCTGACATTATCCACACACAACATGCAAATGTGTAAAGAATCCATCACTAACCTGAAGTGACCTTGGAGCCACAATGCCTTTGGACCTCTGCTTGTAGCTTTAAAAGGTCAAAATAAATTGCTCCATAGTATTATATATAATTCACTTACTTGATCTATAAGTGAGATGCTGTCTACCTCAAGCTAATTGGCCATTTTATACTCAAATACTCCTTATACTACAATAAAATGACTCTGTGTACATGCTCGGAGCACTGTGGTATTTACATGTCACTAATGTATTTACATAAAAAATACAGAAGTCTATTTGAATGCCTTTTGTATGTAGGGGATAGATGAGGGTTATACCTATATGTCCTGTCAAACAAGATCAGTATGAAAAAACTCTTATAATAGTTTGCTGTATGGCATTATATAGTAATAATTGTAACAACAATAACAGTAGTTTGAGGGAATATATATGTTATTATTATTTTTATTATTTTATTATCGACTTATACAAAGTCATTACAGCTGTGTTTGAAGGCCCTCTGATAATGAAAAGGTGGATCTAAACAAATACTGTTTTGTATATCACTGCAGGAGCAGCTGTGGTATGGTTGGGGTTGGAAGTACACACAAACAGCTATAACGATGAGTTATAAACATGTTCATTTAATATACATTAGCTATTATCGTTGAAATTCACCATAATTCTTGCATGCCATCTAGATTTGATAAATTAAATATTCCTGATTTTGAGGCATTGGTTTAGTGATCCAGTACTTTTACCTTTAAAGATAATTATTAAGGTAACAATGCTTCTTTAGCATTCTACATGATACCTTTGCACTTTTATCCACAGAAATGCAGCAAAATCTGCTGCACGTCAAGTGAACTTTCGTGCACCCTGTCACTTGTCAAACGCTGCTTTATTGTGTAAGAATAGGCATAGTTGTAAGGGGCGAGCATGTGTGTGAGAGAGAGAGAGTGAGAAAGAGTGAGAGAAAAGGTTTTGTTCTCATTGACGAGGCTCAGCTATCCACCCTCCCCAGACTAAAGTTGTCTGTAGCAGCTGCACCCCTGTGATCTCCCCTAAACAGTGTGGGAGGGGGCAAGAGTGGGTACACGTCACCCTCCCAACACACACACCCTCCCCTTTTATAGAGGCCAAAGCTGCACACTTAAGCGACAACATCCATCAAAAGCCAATAGATGCCTGCAGGTCAAGCCTGAGAACACAACAGCGACCTCTGACCCCTGTTAAGTGAGCTGGCCTAACAAGACATGACCGTTGACTCACGCTGGTTTGGTTTATTTCACCAATTAGAGTCGTGCAAGGGGAGGGGGGCGTTACAAATGTGATAACCTTCTGATTATATAGCATAAGTCTTTATAAACATTTTAAATATCTTCATGCTTGAAGTGTGATTCCTTGATTGCATAGCCTCAAGCAACATCATCCTAAATAGTTATCATTGTTGAACGATGTTATTCTTTTTTTTTTTTTATCTGACCCTGAAATAATCTTTCTTAAATGTTTCTTACTGAACCAAAACCTTTTTTCACCATCAGGTCCTGTCAAAGAATCTTGCTACGTATCCTTGTACGCTACAATCTTCTTTCGTGAAATTAACAAGGATCATACCAGAAGGAGTAGCTTAGTACATTGTTGATGTTCACAGTAGACTAACATTTAACCGATGCACTTTCATAAAAAAAAAAAAAAAGTGTTATAGAGTTATAATTTGTTGCCCAAAGTGCTAACACAGCTCCGTACATTCTAATTATCTACCTCTACAATTATGCTCCACTAAGGGTCCAAGAAACGTAGGGGAGTCTGTGCACAGTCATAACGGCAGGACAGTCGACGGTACACGGTAATAGCTCCTTCTTATCACTGTGCACATGCTTGATATTGTCAGATTTTTTAATGGGGTAAATTTCAATGACATGCACCTCAACTCTATTTTAGTTCTGGATAGCTCCTTGTGTCTACTTGACCTTGAAATTAGGCATGTTATTGTGATCACTGGTCTGTCTACTAAAAAAAAAACTGCAGTGTGCCATTCATCATCATTTTTGTGAAACAATTTATAAAACACAAACAAAAAAAACATGCATTGTTCATTGATATACTTAAACTTGATTTAAAAAAAGTTAAAAGGATTAATGTCCTCAAATAGATCAGGAAAATATTATAAAGAATATTTATATATAAAAAATACAGTTCTTATATTCAGTTCTTCAGTTCTTATATTCTCGGTTTGGTTATAGGATAAGAACTCATTCTAATTGTCCTGACATGAAGTAAACGGTAACTGATGTACTGTATAAGTCATGTACTATGTGTTTAGCTATCGTCTGATGGAAATAACAAACAACATCATTTTTGTTGGTTTTAATACGGATGGAAAATATTGGTTTCCTGTACCTTTTGAAGTGTGTTATGGTTATTTCTGACTTAGCTTTTTGTACGACTATATGTACTGGTTCATATATTTTTTCATGTCTCTCTCACCCCCAACCCCGAAAAAATATACTATGTTCTGATAATATAATATAATATAATATATGCCTGATTTTATCCTGTGATGTGATGTGAGGTAATACACTATTAAAAAATATTTTAGGTTGCATGTATATCAGTCAAGTCCAGAATAAGTTCTTCAACACAAAACAGGACATTTCTCAGAAAGTAAAGATCTGTTTGGAATAATGTAACTGGGAATTCATTAATGTTGGAGCCACTCGAGCTGAGATGCTGAGGATTAGAGCCGTGCCTGCTCTCTCTCTCTCTCTCTCTCTCTCACACACACACACACACTCGCTCTCCAGCGGTACGAACTCAAACCCGACCGGAAGTCCCGCCCCCTCGAGCTCTACCTCGATGATGTAACCCCCCCTGTCCAAATTTAGCACGTTGTTGATGCCTCAGAAGTTTTTCCTCTGGCTGAGAGCGCTGTCCGTTACTCGACGTCACCACTATCCTGTTATTATTGTAAACAGTCTAGCCGTTTCTTTACCGAAGCCCTCCACTCAGGCATCCGCTTCTTTGTTCGCAAAGTCAAGCCGGTAGAGATTTAAAGCGAACTACAGGGACTGTTAATTAATAAACCGGTACGGGTGATATAGGACTCTATATGCGAGCAACATGTGTGGGGAAAAAAATGCTTTTCATTTTGAGATTGTCGCGAAACCTAGCGCTCTTGTCCTCAGTTTGAATGTGAGCTCTCATAATAATACTACTAATAATAATTATAATAAGATGATAATGATGATGAAGGGAAAAAACGGCACTTCGGATTGCGCATGAATAATCAAAATCAAAAGCATGCACTCAGTAGGAAAAGATAATAGTGTAATTCAGACTGACATCATTAACGCCTAAGCAGTTCATTTTACTCAGTCCTTTTGTGTCAAACCGGAGCCTCTATACATAACCTGCCCCCAAACCCGTAAACAATATTGGGAGCAAATAATACATATGCATATAAATGTATGTATACAATATAAATTTAGTACTGTTATTACTATTATTTATTTACACCGGACCACTGTAATGCGCTGTGCTTGTTTACCTCACCGGCTCCTGGAGGAATTTTGATAATGAGCTACAACTTTCATCCTCCAATGCACGAACACAGACACACACACACACACACACCTATAGCTATGTGACAACAAAGCGCTTTCTTTTTTTCTATTTCGCGACAAACGCACAGAGGATAGAGGAGGAGGAGGGGGAAGAGGAGGAAAAGGGGGGGGGGGTAGAAAATCCGAAAGCTTTGTGATTAAATAATGATACTTACTTCAAAGGTGAATGAAGAAAAAAACATGGAAAGCGGCGCTATAGGCAAAAAACCCCAGCACACTGTAACGTGCAGCCGAAAATCGGAAATAATATTCCAGCAAACTGGCACACTGGGCTCCGGTTAGCGCGCGCGCGCCAGTCGAGGCGGCTGTATCTGTCTTGCTCTCTCTCTCTCTTTATCTTTCTCTCGCTCTCTGTGTATCTCTCTCTCTCGCGAGCGCGCGTTCTTTCCTTTTTTTCTTGCAATTATACGCCAAGCTTCAAGGAAGTTGTCCTTTTGTTCCAGCATTTATACATTGCGTCAATGTTGCGAAAAGAGGAGGCGGAGCGGTGGCACTTGGAGTAACGAGAGCGAGAGAGAGAGAGAGAGAAACACAAGCACACGACCTTATGTACACAAACCCAGAAATCCTCCACCCTAACAAAACCGGCGGATCGGCTCGCTCGGGTCACGTGATCCGGCTCCAGCAACGCTCGCACCCGGGTCTACGGCAAAGTTAGCGCGGAGCCTTTTCTTTCTGTCTTTCTTTCCCGTTCGGGGTTCATGTACGCGCCGCTCAAGGAAAATGGGTAGACCAAGTGGCCCGGCAAAAATTTTAACACCTATTCGGTCCGTGATGGAAAAACTGAACGCGGTGAAAGCGAGTACGCGCGTGTGTGCGCGTGCGCATTTGTACGTATATATGTGTGTGTGTGTGTGTGAGAGAGAGAGAGAGAGAGCCGGCTTGTGTTGTGTTGGCTGTCAGCACTGAGCGCGCGCACCCTGCCGAGGGTTCAACGCGCGAAGAGAAAGCGCTTCCTCCGGGTTCATGATGTCTGTCTGTGCTGTTTGAAGTAGTAGAGAATGTATTAAACGGTGCGCTCATTGGCTTCCCCTATAGCTCGCTGTTACAGCCGAGTTGCATCACGAAGTTTGCTTACCGCTCTGCTGTCAATCGTTTTCCCCCCCTTTTTCTGGCAAATAAACACTGTTTGTCCCTAAGGTAACTGGGCGCGTGTCATTATTATTATTATTATTATTATTATTATGTAACGTTACTCAAGACGATATTTGTTTGTTTGTTTGTTTGATTATTAGATTTTTAGGAACCTATTTTCCCGCTGCTTTTCCATAGAACATGCACGGTTTGAATCTAATCTAAACAACCCAAAGACTGTACCAAACCCGAGAAAGCTTAAGTTCCTCTATGTAGAACCTGAGAACAAAGGGTTGCCCTTATACAGATGAGTCTCTGAGAACCCGTGCACCCAAAAACCCCCTCTTTTTTTTTTAAGAGTGTCGTTATGTCTAGGTATAGACATAAGCTGTGATCTTTTAAGTGCGGCTATAGTGTTGTGTGAAGTGTGGAAGCAGTAACAGGTGGCTGTCCGAATCTAAGAACAGGCAAAGTGCTTAAGGTTTTCCACTTGACTAGGTATTATTTCTCATGTAGGATCGTTATGGTTGTTTCACCGCCATTCAAACGCGATACAATGAAATGAGCTGAATTTGAGACTTGGCGGAGATAAACAACCCCTCTAATAAGTCAGAACTAACAATGGACAGATTGCTTATAAGATAAAGGCGTCGTTTTTTGTTTTTGTTTTTAACATTAGAGGTCACCTGTCATTAGGCCGGCCGAATGTGCAATAGGCTGATTGGAACTATTGCAATTTAAAAACATACCAATATTTTTTTTTCTGAATGAACTTTTATGGTATAAGAATTAAAAGCATAGAGCAAAAACAATTCACAGTGTGTGTGTGCGTGTGTGTGTGTGTGTGTGTATCATAATAGCAACAGTCCTTGGTGGTGGGCCTATAAATCTCACTGAGCATGGTGTCACCTGTCAGTCGAAATAGGTGGATATGTTCCCTGACAAGTCCATTAAGGCTTGTTGTGTAGATGCATTAGTTAAACCTATTGTAAAGCGCTTGGACTCAGACAGATCCTTTTTGACAATTCATTATTTTGATGCCTTTTTTTTTTTTTTTTTAGAAAAGCTGAAATACGAACGTTAAAGAGTAATCGGATATAACCTTACTGCGTAAACTAATAAATAGCCTAAACTCACAGAAATAAAGGTTTTAAAGGTACTTTCTTTACTTTGTACTGGAAAGGTGAACTCGGGGTTAGTTTAGAGTAACGTTTCCATATCACTAGTCCAAATATTCCAAACTGTTACCAAAAATGTTTTTATTTACATTCACGTTTCTAGATAAACCTTTCACACTAAAACCAAAACAGATGTTACCGGAAAGGTATCACCCGAGCGACATGGAAAAATCTAGTTTATTAATGAGTGTTAAATGATTTTTGCGCATCTCTTTTACTTTCCTATAAGCTGTGAAGGTCCGATTTTTTTTTTTTTTTGCCCGATTAAAGTTGCAACATTTTTTAACCGCTTTGCATTTCAAGATGCTTATGGTAAATTAAGCATGTAATCACAGAGAGCGGGCTTGACATGGCTTCAGAATTTCGGGAACGAAAAGTCACACATCGGAATGAATCAGATGACATTATTCTAATCGCTTATAATAATATTCAGACGTCTATTACTCCGATACACACCGGCTTCAAACACTTGCGCGTATGGTTGTGTCGTGTTAAAACAAAGCTTCTGGCAGGAGTTTCTTTCTTTCTTTCTTTATACTCCTTAAAAAATCGTTGTGATGTTAAATGGCTTCAGCAATTTCGGATGGAGACGCGGGAATTGCAGCTGTTTTCAGAGAGCTATTTAAAAAGGCAGACTGTCTAGTACCAGTGATGTCTTTAAAAAAAGGCAGGGACATTAATAAATTCTTCAAAACATCGACATTATTGATTGAAAACGGATAAAATGTGCGAGATAAAACAAAAACCACGAACATTTTCAGAGAATGGGGGGGGGGGGGATCCCCAATGCAACATAAAAATGTGAGAATAAATCCTCAACAAAAATTGTTCTTGATTAATAATTAAGACTAAAGAGACTGATATGAGAGAACAAAACTTAGGCATGACAGAACAGACAGATCATTTATACCGTACAGAAATTAAGGTTCGGTTTGGATGTATTCTTTTTAATTTCATAGTTGCAGCATTTTCGTTCACAAAATGCTCAGCAGAAGTCCAGGACGTGCTTTTTTTTACCATATTATGTTGGGTTAACTTTTCTTTAATAGGACACTTTTTATTGTGTTCATTTGTTAATTGTGTCCTACTAGACATAGGCAGAATGTCAATGTAAATGTAAATGCATTGGTTATAGGGCGACAAAAATTTATGAACTTTTGCAGGATAACAAACTGAATGTGACTAAATGACACTATTGGAAAAATGTTCTCATACGGATATTTTTTGGGGAAGTATCCTGCTTATGCATTGTTTATTGTTTATATTAGGCAAAGTTTTTAATGCGCCGTTTAATACTCCGACTTCATTATATATTCATTATATATCTATGTAACAGTAGTTAAATACACACACACACACATACACACACACACATATAAACTACTTACCTCCGTGATTGCACTGAGGTAAAACTGAATGTTCAGCTAAACACCTCCACCAGCAGAACAGTAGCCGAGTTATTGGAGTAATGACTCACAACAATTACTGCACTAAACCTGAAATAGCATAAATATTGTCTTTCATGTTTTTTTCCCCTCTTGATGAGTCACAAGCTCGCACTATTGCACCGTATTCTTGAAATGACTGACATGGTAAAGTAGGCCATAACAGATGAGTATGTGAAAGGTCACATTGTATCGGTTTAACTCCGAACCTTACTCATCCTCAATTTAACTCTTCATTATAAATACGGTCAATTTTTCGAAATATAAAACCAACAGACCAGTGTTTATCATGATCTCACTTAGCTTTTCCTATTACATTTCATTTCATTCAGTCATTCATTCCAGCAGTAATCACATTAGGTCTAATAAATAATTTGGGTGCACTAAAATAACTATAACATTTGATTTTATATCTATCTAACTATATATATTTTTTGTACATAAAATATGTACAGTGCAGCAAAGTGTCTAGAGACTTGAAAAGTTTGAACATTACAGCAAAATAACCCCAATCACCCCACCACACACACACACACACACACACACACACACAAAATAATAATAAGCACACCCTCCTGTGTGGAATTAACCCCTACATTTATCAAGTCAACACTGTAAAAGTTCAGCTCGAAGAGTTAATTCTGATGGGTAATCTAGGCCTCACATGGTCATTAGGCCTTTTAAGATGTAATTCCAGTCACATTCAAATTCAAATATCCTGCTTGCACTCGCCTGTCGTTTCGACACAGGGTTGCCAGATTGGGCGCGTCCCCTCCAAATATATTTTAGATAAATTTTCATCTAAATGGACTCTAACCTTTCCTTCATGTATTGCTAGAGAACATATATTTTGGACAGGTTAAAAAAAAAAAGCAAAGAAGGTGGTTTTTCTTAACTGTTCCACTTAATGACACCCATATAATTTCTTTGGTTATTTTAAAATATTCTTTATGTTTTTTATTTTATTTTATTATTATTATTATTATTATTTAAACCCATCTTAGAAAGAGACAATAGTTAAGTATCAAAATATCCCTTAAATATCTCTATTTTCACTTCACCTTTATATAGCTAAGGCGACAAGAGCCCATTTGGATAACAGGACATCCAGACAGGTCTCACAACTTGTTCATGTCCGATCATGTATTGCCATCTCTGATATCACAACCGTTCCAGGCTTGTTCCCAGTTCCAGGATCAGATTCCTATCCTGTTTGGATCCCATTATACTCGTCAGTGTTAGTTCCCATATGGTGCGTTTGAAGAATGTGAATGTGAATTTAAAAAAAAAAACTCTGGTTCTCCTGTGTACTGATTTTTAGTTACATAGGCAGGATTGAGATCACTGTCAGTCTTGAAGAATCCCAGACCTGGGGTCAGGTTGCACCATGTCAGCTCTAATCTCAGTCACAGCAGTATGACAGTCAGGACTGATCCAGGAGCAGTGTTTCCACTGTGTGATGCTTCAAACGGGCAAGACCTATTTATAAAGAGTTGCTAGCCTCTTCAGTTTCACTGTCCGCTCTCCATCCCTATACTGCTGAGCATTCAGGAGGCTTTTACCTCGCCAAACCAGAAAACGAATCCAAGGAGGTTGTCCAAGCATTTGACATAAACAGAAAACAAATACAGTGGAAACTGCATGTGGCAAGGTTAGAAGGTTAGAAGTGCTTGTGTATTGGTTTGTGCCTGTGTGACTGGGGGAGTGTTAGTGTGGTGTACTACTTTCATAAACACTCTGTTAATACTTGCTGAGCATAGGGAACTTACTTTATCTTTGTTTAAAAGTACTTAATATCGAGATATTGTACAGTATCCAATGTTTAAAAAAACCCAGCTCATTCATATAGGTGTAATGTGGAAAGTGTTTTGACAAGATTTAAAGATGCGATCAGAGATTAATTTTTTCTTTTTTTGGGAGAAAGATATCTAAGTTAAAATGTAAGTTTTATAATGTTTGTTAAAAAGTTGAAAATAAGGAGATGGCTCCATTTGCGTGTCAATTCTTTTAAACCAGTATGCAGGTGGTGTAACCTAGGCAGCACAAATGCATGGTTTTGTTGGTGTGAGTTTAGCTGGAACACAGAATAAAGTATGTTTTCAAACCACTGCCTGTAATTTAAACAGATTCACATGTCCTAGTGTCATCACACAGAGGAAGAACAATATTAGATTTATGGCTCCAATGAGGTGCCCAAGAGGCCTGAATTTTAGGAACCATCTGTAGCTTCTCTACATTTTACTGCCTAGTTTCATGGCTATGTGTGTGTGTGTGTGTGTGTGTGTGTGTGTGTGTTTATACAGGCATTTTGAGGAAGTTAATGAGTAAAAGTACAGTGGTTAGAGATACCTCCTGCTGTCATGACCTGAACTAGGTCAGAATCCAAACAGAGAGATCACTGAGTTAGAACGCGGTCCCCTCTGCAAAAAGAAAAAGAATAGAGTGAATATTTTCTTTCCCTCTCATTCTCCTTTGCTCTCTGCCTCTTTTTTGCCATGGAATGATAATTAGATAGTAAGGCTGACCTACATGTCCCCGTAATGAATTGTGGGCTGCTCTTCATTTAAGTGTGACATCTTGCCAGCAGGGGGAAGGCCAAGGGTCCCTGTCACAAGACACAAGAACCAGAGACACATGAAGAACCGCCCTGACCAGCACCCACTCAGCCTCGTGGGAACTGTGGAGGAGGACTTTATGGAAATGCAGAAGAAGAAGAAAAAAGAACCATGTAGTAGCCTCAGGCCATCTTGCTGATTTTATTTTCTTCCAGGCAGCAAAAGCTTAAAAGGCTGGTTCAACAGTTCATACTACAGTATTTATCAGCTCAGGCTTGTTTGTGTACGATGCTGAAGTTACGAAGCTACTGTAACTGTAAAAACGTGAATCATGTTTACCTCAACCAAATCTTTTTGATTTGTCACAAAACCATTCCTTTATTTTGTAAAGTAGAATTACTGATTAGAATGTTAAAAAATTATATATGTTAAGTTTAATTTATAAATAATATAAAAAAAGTTTGAAAAAGTCACAATTTTGTTCATACATTACACATAGATTTAAATGTAACATATTCAACATATTCCCTTATGCATGGATACATATTTCATTTTGTTCAGTAGTTTAATAAACATATAATAAAATGCAATGGGGGTTAATCCAGGAATGTCCAGATCCAGGAAATAAACAGTTTCTATTCAGAATAAAAGTTCATTTAATTACAGAACTCTATCGGAGCAATAGTATTGTACAGCTAACAGTAAACTGCTTGAACCTGGCTGTCTGAATTAGTGTGATGACCCACCACTTAGCTACTGCATGCATATAAATGGCATTATAAGGGTTAAATTTCTATCCAAGCTGAGATAGACACCATATATGAATACACACACACACACACACACACACACACACACACACACACACTGTACTCAATGTTGGGAATGCCATGCATCCTGTGCTCAGTCAGCTTGTCTCTAAGTTAATTCATGAGGTCAAATGCCATAGTGAACCCGGTCAGCTTCAAATGCGCCAATACGCCAAATACGCTAACTGGCTCTTGGTCCCAACACACATTAAATGTGTGATTCCTATTTTTTTCATGGGTTTTTATTCATTAATTTTTTTTAAATATCCATATAATTAATTCTAATGATAACTTAGAAAAATAGTGATTGACAATATTATTGCCATGCAAAAAGATCAAGACCATTTGTATACTTAGGGCTACTGAAAACTCCTTTTATGGCCCAGAAGTTATGTCCTTTTAAGTTCTAACATCTCAAAACCTCCCCACTGAATTTAAAGGACATACAGTATGTAGTTTGAGATGAAAAGGCCGAGTCATTGCCTGTGTCAGAGTAGGGCTTTACTTAAACAATTTACTGCTACTTTAAATGTAAAAACATGAAAAAAAAATAAATTACACTTTCAATAGCTGTTACAGCCTTTACTGGGATGCAATGTTTTTGCATGTTTTAGTTTACAGTAAATCAATGTATAACATAGTCTAAATGATCACAATGCAAGCAGCAATGCTGCAAGATGAACATGTAATGAACGCCACCACTAGCAGTACTAAGAGTTACAAAAGAAACAGTTACAACAGAAGTTCCGCTATTACATACTGTAGCAGACTGTTTGTGTTTTCGGGCCGGTTCAGTAGCAGGAATCTCTCTGGCATGACTTGCCAACAGAGGCAGCTGTGTGGCTCACAGACAGACACACACACTTACACACCCATGGTGTCTGTAACTGCCCCCCAGCTGTTGCCTGACTGCATGTCAGAGCTGCCACAGCGAACGCCAGCGTGAATGCCAAAGATTCTAGCTTCTGACATACTCTCTCTCCTTCTCATTCTCATGTCTATCTGTCTTTGACTCTCTCCCTAGCCCTCCCCTCCATTCACCTAGCAGACGGGTGCATGAAGAAGGGAATGTACCTAAATGTGTACTAGTGCGAGTTTGCGTGGCACACTCCACAGACACCCAAACTATTTGCACTTGCTTATGACGCTCGCCAACCACACCAAAGGTTTAAACTGGGGAGGTGTTTCAAACACAAGGATGCCATGGCATTTAGCTGCCTCTTAAGAAAGGCCATCAAAGACGGCCATATCTCCAGCTGGGTGCTCAGATTAAGCTTAGAAATGAGTAATGGTGTTGCAGAGCTATAGAAAGCTAAAGGGATCGGTTGGAAGGTGATTAGGAGTTTAGATTTAGTTGTTTAATGCTGTAGGTTAGTTTTTAAGGAATGTACATCCTTTTTAATGTACCACAAGAGTCACGTATATGAAAATCTATAAGGTGTAAAAGTACTGATGACCCCTTTTTAATAAGACTTTGATTCTGTATGGTAAGTTAAACTTTTTGTCAAGAAAAATAATTAAATCAAATCATATTATGATAGTAGCCCTTACTTAAAAGCATTAACTAGGTCTTAATTTACAAACCGGATTCCAAAAAAGTTAGGACACTAAACAAATTGTGAATAAAACCTGAATGCAATGATGTGGAGATGGCAAATGTCAATATTTTATTTGTAATA
>JAOTQY010000025.1:7350894-7363766 GCA_026413445.1 Dolichallabes microphthalmus | reverse complement strand
AGAATATTTAGAAATAATAATAATAATAATAATAATAATAATAATAATAATAATATACATTTGTACCATTAAACTACAATTGTGTTAAACAAAAGGGTAAAACATCAACAGAGACAAGACCTGAGCATTCTGAAAGATGTTTACATGCTGTTTAAAAATCTGTAAGGACAATCATTTCATTTTATATCTAGACAAGTTAGATCACCTAAAGAAAAGTTAGCAAAGTCTTATTTTAATAATGCATTAACAGCCAACAACAATAACTTTGGTTCAAATACTGTATAATACCATAAAACTCACTCACTCATTAATCATCTATACTGTTTTATCCTGAGTAAAGGGTTATGGGGGTCTGAAGCCTATCCCTGGACCCTTAGGACACAAGGCAGGGTACTCCCTGGAGTGTGTGCCAATCCATTGCATGGACATGGTATTACTCACTCACATGCTCATTTGGGAGAGCCAATTATCCTAATCTACATGTCTTTGGACTGTGGGAGGAAACCGGAGTACCGTAAGGAAACCCATCAAGCTTGGGGAGAACATGCAAACTCCCAGAACCCGTACCTTGGAGGAGCGAGGCCATCGTTCTGCCACCGTGCCATCCTACCGTAAAACTATGGATGTCTATTTACTTCTTGCATATCTGTATGTTAAAATAAAATAAAATAAAAACTCTACAACGTTGAAGAGAGAATGCAAGCTTATAGGAGGTTTCACATCACCTGGGATTTTTTCCCCCCACCTTTAGACATAAACTAAAAGACTTAACCCTGTGAGGTAGTTTGGACTTTTGCAGGTTGTTCAGGATCCTGCTAGAGATCTCCACAGCTCTGCTTGCTTTCAAAGCTAAAAAGCAGGCAGCTCTCCAGATAACACACCGGGTCAGATGTCAGGCAGTGTGATGGAGATGCCCATTAGCTGTCTCGTGGCTCCTGTAGACGATAAATTGTTGTGTTGTCGCAGAGCAGAGAGCAGGTTGTTGACTATGAGGCGCAGACAGAGTCGCAGCTCCTTCAGGTTCCTGTCGGAGTCAGAGCTCTCAGTCACAGCCATTCTCAAGCAGATGTTCTTCAGATCCACGCTGTCCTGAGGACACGGACAGAAAGTCAATAAAAACAACGGTGATCTTCAGGACAATGGCAATCTGGACGCTTACCTTGTGCCTGAGGAAACACTTCATCTCTCCAGAAAGACTCGATGTTAAATCCAGCTCTATGGAGATGATCTGGGATAAAATGTCCATCAGGCGCGATAATAAACTCTCCCTGGCTCTTTCAGCTACAGTCACACGCGTGTCGCGTCCAGTCATCCTGTTCGCTTGGAGCTCGTGTAAAAGTTTAAGAGCCTCAGTCTGGTGTTTCAGAGAGCTCATCCTGTCTCTCTCTCTCACACACACTTGTCCAATTAGTATTCCTCTCGCTGTCTTGTTTTTCCTCCTTCATTCAGCTGTATCAACTTGTAAGATGATTTTTTTGTTCTTTCTTCTCCACACTAGAAGTCATCTGATCTTACCCGAGCGCGAGGACTTGTAAGTCATGTAACTTCCCCGTGCGTTTGTTTGGAGAAGCCACGCGCCTTCGTGTAGCTTTTTTTAAAAAATTATTATTATTTATTTAAATATCCAATCAGAAGCGTTATGTTATTCACTTTGGGTTTAAGTCACATGACCGGAAGAGTCAGGTCACGCTCGTGAAACAAATTGGCGTTCAGTTTCTCTAATTCAGCAAAAACACACACACACAAAGAAAAAAAACCTACAAATAAATTAAAATAAAAGCTTCAAGAATAAATAGAGAGCAACTTTTTCAGTTGTCCACAAATATGTCATTTAAATGGTTTAATATGAAAAGCTGGCATTGTCACATAAATGCATTTGTTTAAGTACGTCTTTAAAATATTTCACACATTGGTGTCGTAGTGGTTAGCACTGTTGCCTCGCATCTCCAAGGTCTATGTGTGCTTGGTGGGTTTCCTCCTGGTACTCAGGTTTCCTCCCACAGCCCAAAGACACGCAGATTTGGCGTTCACAAACTGTACGTGCGTGTGTGTGTGTGGTGTAGTGGTTAGCA
The DNA here is from genome assembly GCA_026413445.1 of Dolichallabes microphthalmus. NCBI lineage: Eukaryota > Metazoa > Chordata > Actinopteri > Siluriformes > Clariidae > Dolichallabes > Dolichallabes microphthalmus. Next base: position 7,361,694 of record JAOTQY010000025.1, on the reverse strand, counting down.
CTATGGCTTCACACCTCCAGTGTCCGTGTTCCAGTCCCACCTCTGGTCAGTGTACACACAGTTTGCATGTTCTCCCTTTGCTTGCTGGGTTTCCTCAAACTGCTCATGCAGACTAAGGCTAATTGTCATTCCCAAATTGCGCACTGTGTGGTGTTTTGTGTGTGTGTGGCCCCATCAAGGGTTCATGTCCTAAGTTTCCTGGGATAGGCTCTAGGCCCCCCACAACCTTGTATACAGGATAAAGCAGTATAGACAATAAGTACAGTATGTGTTTGTGCATGATGGATTGGCACCCACATTGTGACCCTGTACATAAGATAAATGGTGTAGAAGATGAATTAATTAATGATTTTCACACATTCAGCTGTTAATTCACCCAGAATTTACTTTTATGGAGTAAAAATAAATGAATACAAAAAGCAAGGAGGGTAATGGATATACTGTAAGCTTATAATCACTTATTTATTGCAGTAACAATGGCATAAATGTGATGGAATTAGTGCGTTAGTGTTGATGTAATTGATCTCAATATACTGTATTAGGCGGGCAAAAAAATAATAATCTGAATCCAGACACAAGTTTTTAAAAGTACAATTTACAAGAAATAGCGTCTATAACATTTAACACATATGGTGTCACATGTCGAGATTATTTCCCCCTTCAATGCAGCAATCATCTGGCCTGATTCTGATTAGACAACTGACTTCAGAAAACTAAGCTGAGCAGTGTTGGGGCTTTCTCAGTTTCATTTTGTATTGCTACTTTTTATTCAATCTGAACTGAAATAAAAAAGGAAAAATATTAAATTCCACAGAAGGTAAAATGCCTATGGATCCAGACTTTCAGGCCACCCTGTATTATCAACAATAACCTGAGGATGTTGGGTGCAAATGCAGATGTCTCCGCTATGGTAGCCTAACGGAGGTAATTTAACACCTACGAAAGCAAATTAACATGTACAATGGATATAAAAATAAGAAGTGTACACACCTATTGTAAAAAATTGCAGGGTTTTTGTGATGCAAAAAAAGTAAGTCACGTCAGATCTTTTTACAAATTTCTGAACAAATTTGAATGCGATGAGTTACATCTCATCATTATCATGTGCCCCTTTACAGTTAGATGGGCTTCATGTTTTAAGCCCAGGCATTTTCTGACTGATCAAACCTAGTAGGGTAAACATAGTTAAAGAACAAATAACATCTGGATTTGAAATAAATAAGATGAGATGACACCAGTTCCTATCACTTACTGAATTCTTTAATTGGTTTGGTACATAACACAAAAAAGTGGGGAAATGCTGCGTTTTGAATTATGATATTAATTTATTATTTCTACACCATCTCCATCCACATAGCAAACCTCAAATCTTTTCAAAGAGGATTTTCTCTCACATATTTGAAATCCCTGTGTGAGAAACACTCCTTGCGATTTTACTCCTACACACAAGCCTCACACACTGAGGTCGTCTTTCACAGAGCATATTTTGGTAAAACAGCAGACTTTAATCAGTCATTGTGAGTAAATGTCCAGGATGTGAAGTGATTGAATAAAACATCAGTGCTTTAAAAAGAAAGTAACTTTAGAAGATAAATAACCGCGACACTGTACACTAGCTAAAAGTGTAAAGTGATAAACATGACTATAGCAACCATCTCTGGATTGGGCTTGATATCTTGGAATACACAAGAGAAAGCATTGAAATTGAGGTATTGATTAAAAAAAAAAAAAGAAAAACTTAATTTTTCAGTCATCTACCACATCTCTCAGGAGTAAACATTACCGTCATGCAGGATTTGCACAATGAAAGCTGATCCAACAAACTGGGTGCAAATGAGCAGATAGACCAGACACAAAATAGAACAAAATCTATTTCCAAAAATCATAAAATTAACAACTTATACATGAAACCCTGCATGACAATATCCACATAGATTTGTAGCAAATGGTTTTCTGTATGAGAAAAAAAGCTGCACTACTATTAAGGCCCAGGTGGACCTTAGTGGTATAAAAGTTGATCTTCATGAGCAAATGAGATAACTGGTTAAATAAAAGCAAATCCAGTGCAAGTCTGTTCATCTCATTAAGAAAAACCGAACGCAAATGTTAACACTCACTATGTATCCTATAGTTCAGCCCTGTGTCAAGTATGCATTTAAAAAACCTAACTGCCAATGAAGATTTAATACAAAACAAATAAAGAAAACCTTTACACAATTATAGGAACTTTTGACATTGTTTGAAAAAGGAAGGTCATTTAGGATTTTTTTTTCCTCTACCAAACCACCACGCATTAGCTAAATGGTTTATCACTATTGCTAAATTCCAATAGGAAATGTATTGAAGAATGCTAAAGAGGACGTCCAAATGTTTATTTACAACTTAATGCAGGAGAAGAGGGAGAAAAAAATGATTCAAACTCATTTTTAAGTCCAATCTCATGTGTTACAAAGCCATTCGTCACAGTGAGTAAACTATACAAACTGAACACCTTGGTCGATTTGTCCCTCATCTAACAACACACTTTTGTTAAGTTTAGCTTAAAACTAATCTTATAAAATGTTAAAAACTATCCATGTAGTTTAATTACGTAGACCATTTTAACATTTTATCATGCACCAACTATATACCTTATTCTGTCACTTTTCTTTCTTTTTTTTTCATTTTCACACAGTCCTTGAACAGAAATGGATTTAATATGAAATGAAAACTGACTCCTCAGTTACCCACAATATAGTGATTCAAAGGAACCAAACAGAATGGCTTTTCATTTATAGCTCTCTTCATGACACTGTGTTTTACATTTGAAACCTGCGGTTATTTGACCCACACTCGAGGACGCGTCCCAGGTGCTCTGACTATGATGCAGTGGCTTGGTTCTCTGCACTCAGCAATTATTATTATTATTAATTTTTTATTATTTAGTCTGGGTTTTAGTAGGTAAAGTTTGAACATGATTGTGTCGCATCATTTCACATGTTAAAACAGCTGGACGTGGGTGAGTCGCAGAGCCGTGCGCAGGAGTAAAATAATGGTTACAGACAGGAAGTGGACATTACATGGCTCTGGCGAAACCTTTAAAGAGATTGGTCCTGAACTAGTGAGAGACTAAGCTAAGCAGGAGAGGACGGAGCTGCCACGCCACCTCCCGGACAACCGGCAGGCTGCCAAAGGGAAACGATAATCTCAAATGCTTTCACACTTTGTTAGATTTAATAATCATCATAATTAATAAGTAGTAATCTTGTTTATAAACTTCTAATTATCTACATTCCCCAACCCACCCCCACATGCTTTAATGTCATGATGACATTTTTATTATTTAGTTTTTTTTCCCTGCTTGGTTCTGTTTTTTTTGTTCTTTGTTAAAAAGGAGGTCGACTGCACAGGCGGGCGATTCCATGCCCTAGCAGTGAAAGTGAGCGATACAGCGGACACGGGCAGTCAGACCAGCTGAAAGTTCTAGTTTTCTTTCTTGGATTCCACATTTCCATAACTGGAGCCGGTTTTCTTCACCTCCGTCATGCCGATGAGACGGCGCACAGCTACAGAAGCTAGAAGACACACAAAGGTTTTCTTCAGCATTCTTCACATAACAGGTTGTGAGAAAAATGACAAAAATTAAGAGTTAGAGGTAACTAGTCAATAAAACCTCAATGATCGGAATTCTTATATTTTTTTCACATCATTAGGTTACTTTTATTGCATTAGATTTGCTTATGCATTTGCACTTATACCAAATACAGTTTGTTCTGATGTATAGATGTTATCCAGAGGAATAGTTGAGTATCCATTTAATAACATAGTATAGTATACTATACTATATTTGCCATACTCTTCTTTGTAACACCAGATTACACAGTCGTCAGCACCCTAAGTATTTTCACTCACTTATTCTCTATACCAATTATCCTGTGCAGGGGTGTGGAAGGCCTGGAGCCTATCCCAGGCGCAGTACGCAGGGTACACCCTGGACGGGGTGCCAATCCATCACATGGGGCACACCTTAAACCCACAGTCTACCTACAATTTGGGAGTACCAATCAGACTAATCTGCATGTCTTTGGACAGTGGGAGGAAACCCACCAAGCACTCTGGGAACACACACACACACGCGCGCGCACACATGCACATGGGAATCAAACCCTGGACCCTTAAAAGATGTGACACCATAATTGGTGTTACATCTATACTTTTTATCTCTCTAATTTTTATCTCTGTATAAATACTGTATATGTAAATGAAGTGCCTCTTTAAAATTCATTTGATTTAGAGAACATTTTATAGGAATCATTTAGGAATTACAGCCTTTTAAAAAAATATTTATTAAAAACATTTATTTATTTTTATTTATTTTATTTTTTTTACACAAGCTCTCTATTATCACAGGCTCAAAAGTAACTGGACAGACTGACAAATATGATGATTATTTTTAACACCTGAATGAAGAAACTATAGGAAACTATAGAACCCATGGACTAATTATTTTCCTCCTTTGAACCGCTTTGCCAGGTGTTTACTGCAGCTGCATTCAATTGCTGCTTGTTTGTAGGTCTTTTTGCCTTCAGTTTTATCTTTTGTAAATGAAAAACAGCTCAATTGGGTTGACCGACTTGGCTCTTTAAGAATATTCACATGTTTTTTTTTTGCCTTGCATTACTTCAATTACAGAGGCAAAAATACAAGAATTGTGCATTGTCCAAATACTTATGGACCTGACCGTGCGTCAAGAGAGATTTCATAATTAGAACAGCAGTTCCTTGGTGCAACCGTTTTTATTCTATAATAATCGTCCAAAGCTACATTTTAAAGAAAGGCAAGTATGCATGTTTCTGGCCTCATATTATACTCAAGTACTAAAAGCATACACTTAAGTACTTTCCACCTTTACAAAATCTAGAAAATTACTTAGACATGTGTACCAACCAATAACGAGGAAGATCATGAAGCTGATGATGAGGAGTGGAGAGCCACTGACGAAGATGTCCCAGGCAAAGCTGATGAGTGGCGAGAGCAGCAGTGTCGCCCAGAACAGGAAGTTGAGCAAGGTCCATAGTCGGCGTTTGGGCTTGACAACATATCCCGGGAAACATCCTTCTTTGAAATAGTGTTCTTGCAATTGATCCTATTAACAGGGAGAGACGATTCAGGTGCCATCATCATCATGTGACAATGGCTTCATTTTTTAAACACCAGGTCAGCACTGAGGCCCGTGATCATGGCAGGAGTAAGGTAGTAAATAAAGAAATAAATATAAATACCTAAACAAACGCATAAACGAAAACACTTATCTGTCAGGATTTATTTTTCCTTTTTTTTTTTTTAAAGGTAAAGTGCAGGTTAATTTTTTTTTTATTTTTACTTTATATTTTGTACTAATTATTTTTATGTATTTATTTTTTTGAGGCTGTAGAATGAATAATTTGAGTGTCCATTATTTCTTATGGACAATTTTGCTTTGGTTTATGAGTGTTTTGAAATACGAGTCCACTTCTGGTACAAATTAAGCTCGTAATCCAAGGTTCCACTGTATTACAGTACAATTACTAGTAATTAGAAGACATTTTAAATATTGAAAAAGGGTTTAGAATAGGAATTTCATACTGAGCAAAGGTTAAGAATTGATATGGGTTGTTTTCTACAATTCTTTCTGGTGATGCTGAATTAAATAAACATTTTAACAAGATCTTACTGAATAAGAGCAATGTTAATGGACAAGTCATTTTATATGAATACATTTCCCCTTCTTTGGGGACTTGTTTGTCCATCCCATCCCATGGGTGATTGATCAGATTGGGATCTGGGGAGATTGAAAGCTGAGTTGTCAGCAGTAGGCTGTTTGTCTGCTTGGCCCCGTGTGCAACAGACTGTGAGAGTCCAGCAATTACTTTCTTTTTTTGTGCTGCGTGGGCATTTCTGTGGGATCGGACCAGATGGTGGTGTTTGGTTCCCATGGGCATGGGTGAGCACTGGGTGCCTACAATCCTGTCACCAGTTTACTGGGATACATTTGATAAATCAGTGTGATTCAATTCATCCATCAGTGGTCATAAAAATACTGTATGTCTGATTGACAAATGTTCTTTTACATATCGAGATTTTTTTTTTCCCATTCTCCACATTCAGATTCTCGTGGGAGCTTAAATGATTGCTTGTTTTTGAAAAGACACTGAACTTGTTTGGTGGAGCAGTTACTGTAAATCTCCTGTCAATCTCCATTTATCTTACACTTGATACTGGGGAGTTCATCATATCAACTGTAATGAACGTGGTTTGTGTTTGAAATCACCTAGAAGTGCTTGAAATTGGCCATTTCCTGTTAGATCCAGATTTTATGTAAAGCAAAGCTTCCAGTAAAGCAAAACCGTTTTGTCGGACAAAAGGTCTGTTCCTATGTATTTGTTCAATTTTAAACTTCCTGTTCCCCTCCCCTAGAAATTTATAGGAAGTTGAATAAAACGTTCTAACTGTGGTCGTGTGTTTGTCAGCTAAACAACAAACTGAAAATTAACTACAGGCTGTTTAAGTAAGAAACATCAGAAAACTTTAAACCAAATGATGATATTTCAATCATTGAAAAGACAATTCACACAATAAAACAGCTGTGACTGAATCGGATTACTGTAATAATCAGCATTCTGTGTACATATGTATGTTGCATCATAATGCATGTTGTACACTTTCTAGATTATTCTCATGTGGTTCAGACGTGCATCTGACTCGTACGTCAAAGTAGAACTGATGCTGACTTAGACTTCGAAAGAATTTTGCTGAAACAAACACATGACACAAAACATTGAAAGCGCTGTTCCTACTTTTTACACTTATCGCCTGGAGTTTCCAACAGCTGCATTTAAGCTTCATTCATTATGACTTCGATTCAAATGTAAATAAAACCAGCGGGGTGTATGATCTTGCAGTACGGTGTATACCAGACACAGACAAAACCAGGGACTCAGTGAAGGACTGCAGAGAATCTGACCTTCTCCTGATAGAGCTTGTGAAGCCAGTTGGCACACTCCTTCTCATCCTCAGGGATCTCCTCGACTGGAAAACGCCTGTTAGGCAAGACATAAAGCATTAGTCGGCGCTGCAGACTGCACCACTAGAGGGCAGTGTTATTGCAGGCATGTTTGACAGGTGCAGGAAGGTCAAACCCATTACTGTGACTTACTGCTAAATATGTCTGTTCTATAAAAACTTACGTACTTACTGAACACGTCTAATTACTGTGTATTGTCCCTTTAATACTATTGTCAATGTTTAAAAAAAAGCACATGCAATCATACAAACATGATCACCAGAAATGACTTCACAGCCAGATGATGTTTGTGCTTAGGCGGCAACTGTGTCTGGGTTAAATGGCTCCCTCGGTTCAGTTGCTGATACTGAGATTGCCTGCTGCGATTTTAGCTCAAAATGTGTGTCAACCCAAAATGCGAATCGTCTGTCTGTGTTACATTTGATGCTCTATAAACTACATCAGCAGAACAATGCATAAAAGGTCAAAAGTTACTAATGTTTATGTCAAACGTGACTACGGCGTAAAACCAAGACATCCAGAAAACAAAAAAACTTTAATAGAAAGAATGGAGTAAAATGTTCAAACTCGACTGAGAGGACAATAACCACTTTTTAAAACCACGGTAAGCAGAAAAGCATCTCAGAACACAACAGGCCAAAACTTAAAGTCACTCATATTCTGAGTTTATAGTGGGCATAGACTTACCAAAATTAAAGAACTAACAAAACTTTTTTTTTTTTTGGAACATGGCTTATTTATCTATTTATTAATTTTATTTATCTAAACCAGACACAGATATATGGAATAACGAATGCATTCATGCATTAATATAATTTATTTGCATGCTCAAATACAAAAATATTATATTCCCAAATATTGGCTTCAATACTAAGCAAGTTATTGTTAACATTCTTGGTCATTAACAAACAGTCACCACTGCTGAACTTTGGCTGGATTAAGTAAAAACGTGTCCACGGTAACACCGATTACACACCTTTGAAATCTATAGCACCAGTGTTGTGAATGAGCATCTCTATACTTTACACTCACCGAACTTTCATGTCAGCTCTGTATTTCTTGCCATTGATGATTCCTAGAAGTGTAGGGGTCTCCTTATCTTTAAAGTTCAGCGTGACATCATACACCGCTTGGACTGAAAAACAAACCCATGAGAATGCTGTAGATAAAGGCCAACTGCGGGATTGAAATGAGTCATGTATGAGACGGAGTCGCGTCACAGACCTGTTCCCTTCAGGCATTGAAGTGCGGTGGTGAAGCCCTTGGTGCGTGGCAGGAGGTGGTATTTGAGTTTGGGGAGACCTTTACTTTCGGCCACCTGCATGCTGATCTGGTGCTTTTTCTCTGTAAACCGTGTTCCCTCACAATACAGCAGGAACTGTAGGAATGCACAAACAGACAATGACATAATTACTGTCGTCCTAATAGCCTAATAGCATTATTGATCTAATAAATTGGCAATGCCTCATCTTCAGTGCTGGAAGTTAGTGTTATGCCCGTTATGCCTGTAGCTGTAAGGTCTACTACAGACAATTGCATGGGTTTGGTGGTTGAGGGATGTTTAAAAACCTGCCCTCTTAACTTTTGGATACTGAAATGCCAACCTTACCTGTGCCAGACACGTGACAATTTCACACCCTATAGTTAGTCCCAAGTAGTGCTGTCACAATCACAATTCATCAGAATTTTAAAACACTCAGATTTACTTGTATTATAAACGTGCAACGTTGGCATAAAGAAATGCATGATAAACCGGTTAGAGGAAACAGATTATGCAGCGTTGACCTAAAATCCCTCGAACGGGGGGCCTCTGAGTGGCGCAGTGGTAAAGTGCTCGCCCTATCATCCGGAGATCGCTGGTTCGGTTCCCAGGTGATGCTGTAACCTCTCACAGATGGAGATCTAGAGGGAGCTGATTGGCCGAGCTCTCTCAGAGGGGAGGGATGAAAGGTACTTCATGCTCCCACATTAATCACGGCTCTACAGCCAATCTGGTGCGTCTGTGAGCTCACACAAGCGGGAGGAGTGGATAGCGCTGTCCTCAGAGTTCGAAAAGATGCTAACACTGGTGTCACATGGTTCGGAGGAAACACGTGATGGTCTTCGGCCCTTGGCCGACTGAGTGGTAGTAGTAGCTTTAATGTGGAGCCCCCTAGTGACGGGGAGGAATTGGACACGACTAAATTAGGGAGAAAAATCAAGAAATAAATAAAAAAATAAAAAATAAATCTCTCGAATCTCTGCATGCAGTGGCTGGCTAGTGTGAGGTGTGAGAACCCACAGACAACGCAGCTCGAATCCGGATTCCCAGATCTGAAATTTGACAACCTAGAGCCTGAGTCACCATTTCCATGGTTTTATCCACAATCTCGAAGCTTTTTATAATGAAACTTGTCTTTCAGCACACCTGGTGATGTTTCCTCAGTTCCAAAATCTTATTTTCTGCACTATAGTACACACTGCGATTATGGGAAGCCTTTAGGGTCAAACTGTTTTAGTTGAATTGCACGTGTTAACGCGATAATATTGACAGCCCTAGTCCTAAGCTACACTTATTAGCTACACTTATTACTAGTGCACTGGTACCGGCATGCTAAAGGCCTTTATTTATAGGATACAGGCATAGTCTTTCACCTAAAAAAAAACCCTTCACTTTTACAAAATGTTTACATTCAACTCAAAATACATAATATTTTAACATACTCAATGACTAGACAAAAGTGAAATCGTCAGTTACTGCATGTCCCAGTTCTGCGCTTTCCAGGTTATGTCCTGTAATATATACCCTTTTATTTTGCAACGCTGATGCACTGGCTACGAAGTGACACAACCAAAAATACCTCTCCGCTAATCACGTCTATAAAAGGGTTCCCAGGTTCCCCATGTGTTACCAGCCCATCCTGCTGTTAAATCTGAAAATAAACATTAAATAGTTCATTAGTCTGAGGAGTAATTATTCACTCCAGTAAACAATACAAACAAGAGAAATATACAGTAACTGCATCATCAGGGTAGATATCGTCAATCTAAAAAAAAGAATTTAAAAAAAGAGCATGGATTTGGGTTGGCACTTCAGGAGAAAACAGATAGCTGCCATCACTGATAAAAATCTCAACTTTCTCTTGTACAGCAGGCCCGATATTACTTCACATTCCCAGTCCGTGATCTTTTCCCTATTCTGCTGCACGGCGAGTAGACTGTTACATGCTTGCGATTCTGCCGGGACATTTACCAAACATTTACTGCATTACAAAAGGACCGTCTCGCCCTTCGCTCATCAGCGTGAGGAGCACCGCCCAAGAAAACAATCTCATATAAAATATGAGACAAACAAACTAATTTAAGCGTAAAATACAAAGACCTAGAAACACAAAATGCCCTATATATTTCAGAAACTGCAATCCATCATCACTTGCATCCGCTTCCAGACTTCCTTTAGAAAGATTTATGTACACAGCTAGCTGGTGTTGTTGATGTTTGCACTGAAGGAAGTTTGTCTCATTCATATAATTGCACATAACAGAGATAAGAGCAATCTGGTTTTGCAAATTGATAGACATTGTCTTGTCCTGTTACTGGTCAGATTCACTCCAGGTAATACGCTATGCATCCCAGGCTTATTGATCTGTTGGTAAATAATCTATCATATTGTGTATTTTTTTTTTTTTTTTTACAAGTCAAACTGAGACTTTTAATTGTACACAGTTCTGAAAACATCTTTATTTCTCTCTCTCTCTCTCTCTCTCTCTCTCATGAAT
>JAOTQY010000025.1:7278971-7300874 GCA_026413445.1 Dolichallabes microphthalmus | reverse complement strand
ATCCCAGCGGGGTAAAATGTATTTTGATGGTCGGCGCGGTCTATTTCTATCAGCGTCGCGCAGGTTTGTGATTCGAGTAGCGCTGCTCAGGTTGGTCCGCGCTGCGCTGTCTGGATATTTGGTCTGCCCACGCCGGCTCAATCGGATGCCAGGGTTTCGTCCCACTTTACAGTAGATGTGTTTGGCTTCCCATAGAAGTGGATGTGTATTGCTTGGTTACGTAACGTGCAACATCACGTGATCTCAACCGCGATTAAGACAATAGACCAAAATCTCTACCGGTTGACAAATTTCTACCGGTTAACCGTGTATACCAGTATATCGCCCACCCCTACCTGGATGGTTGATTAATTTTCAATTACAACACACTAAAGCACTCAATTTTATTTGTAAAAGAACGACATGCCATACTTTTGAATCATGGTGTTTATTGTAATGGAAATGGAATGTTTGCAAAGCAAGTTTGTTTATCTCATCACAAAAAGAAAAAAATTATTCCCTCAGCAGCATTGTTTTACAACGAACCAATATAATACAATATAACATATTCGAGGAATATAAACTTTGCCTTGTGCTTTTCAGTCAGCTCGTGTTATAGAAAATGACCCTGACCAATCAGAATGTGGAATTCAGCAGCAATGTGGTTTAAATATGGAGAAAGGAATTAATAAACGTTCATTAAAGTAAACATTGTGTGTGGTGAGCACCCTGGCAATTCTTATCTGTTTCCAGTGGGCATTGTTTGGGTTTAATGAATCACAGGATGTGCATGATCCAACAACATGTGGCTTATATTCACAATGTGGTTAGAGAGAGAAAGAGAGAGAAGGAGAAAGGGACTTCACAACCAGTGTTGAGTGTAACACTTTACTAACTAACGCTTTAGAGTACTTGGATTACTTTTTTGATGTGACAAGTAATCTAACGAGTTAGGTCTGTCATTTAAGTACTCAGTTATTTATTTATTTATTTATTTCAAAAATGTTATCCGTTATTTAGTCAATTTATGTAATCCGTGAGCCAGACGACAGTCATTCCCAATCCGTTAGTGTGTATGTTTCCGGAAATAACGGAAATAATCACAGCAGCAAAACTCACGGTTAATCTTGATGAACCGTACTTACGGCCACCGCACCAAACCGCGTAGGTGAGATAGGGGTATTAGTAATTAACAGATTATTGGCCAAACTTGGCTGAGTGATGATGGTAGAATAATTATAATAATTATAAAGGTCTTGACTAAAACAACATGCATGAGGAATCACAGAGGAGTTTTAATTTTCTGCAAATTGAAAAGTAAAATGGAAAAGTACTCTAACTAGTTACTTTTATCAGAAAGTAACGCAGTAATGTAACTGATTACTTTTTAAAGACAGTAGCTACACAATCTCAGCTGCCTCCTCTGCGCTATTGTGTAACAGCAGGTCATGTGCACATATTTACGTATAATTTGCACCCTGCCTTGTTAATTTGCTCACAGCTACTCAGTGTATTGTTCATGCATTGTTTAGCTTTTGCAGTAATCTGTAAGTAAATCACATCTGTTCCTGCTCTGTATGATGTTTAGGCTCCTCATATCAAGTCTGTGTCTTTCTCTATTTGTCCTTTTTCCTGCGGTTACTTCAATGCAGTGAGAAGTGATTTTAGTGTCGGTTCACGTTTGTGTAGATATTGTGCAATGTGTAACAAGGAGGCCGGACACAAATCTAGCATTGTCACCAGATTGATCCTTGTGCCTTGTGTGGGTTTCCTCCTGTGTGAGTAATTTGAGCTCTCTGGTTTCTCCCACCTCCCTGAAGCGTGGCAGTTGCCCCAAGGTGTGAATGAGTGTGTGCGCCTGATACTCGTGCTCTGTGTAGAGAGTATTTCTACCTTCTGTGCCTTGGGATAGGCTTTGAATCTATCACAGAAGCTCTAACTGAAGATAAGTGAATGACAAAAATAGAAGCTCTGTGGTCTGGAATAATTTAAAGTTTGTTTGGAGCTGCACAGAGATTGTGCTTCCAGTTGTTTTCACCTTCAGTGATCCTTATGATAGTGTGTACATGTGCACATCCTGCAGCTTGTTCTGTTTAAAGTGTCACTTCCCTTTCACAATCTGCTGCGATCAATCACCTTATTCAGCTTTGTGTATGTGTGTGTGCGTGTGTCTTCATCTGGACTGTCCTTATCTCATTCCCTCCTGCTAACAGCCCCTCCTTCCATTGACACACTCTTCCCCTGACCCTTCCCATCCCCCCTCAGTCACATACCCATGCCACATGAGGCCCTGTGGTCTGAGTCAGTGGAGAAAGTTATCCCAGCCAGATTTATGTGTATCTCTGTGTGTGTGTGTGTGTGTGTGTGTGTGTGTGTGTGTGTGTGTGAAAGAGAGAGAGAGATTGTGTCAGACTTTCCTCTGCTGAAACGCTCTGACTCTGCTCTGTCTACACAGGAAGATCCAGCACTGATTGATCTGTCTATGAAGGTAATTGTGCACTTTAACAGATATTTTTAGCGATCTGTCTTGTTTCAAACCTGCTGTTTCATTCCGGCTCGACTGCAGGAACATCGCATCGCGTTGCACTGCACTGCAGTACTTTTTAGAGAGCTGTCAGAGCCCTCGAAATGTGCTGAGCATGGGCTTTTTTCCTGTTTGTGTATATGCGAGCTCAGCCCAGCTAACATGGTTTGTCCTAGTTGGAGATTTGTAAGCGTTACTTTGGCTGAAGTGTAATTTGATTCTTTGGGTTTCTATGAATGTTGACTCAGCTGAAGACAACAGGCAGTGATAAAATGTCGTGCTTGTTTTTTATTTTTGCTTGGTAACCTTGTTTCCTTTATCCGTCATGCAGGACATTTAGGACATGTTTTTTTTTTTTTTTTTCCAACTAGGGTTTCTTTAGGTCAGGCTTTAGGCTAAACATTGTTACAGTACATGACACAAGTTGCATCATTTTAAGAGGGGACTTTTTTTTTTTTCTGTGGGCATTCCTGACCAGAAGATGCATAACAATGCTAATCCTGTTTTTATTTATTTTAAACAGATACAACGAAACTTGCCTTCATTTTGAAAGGCTGTTAGTTTGAAAGTCTGTTTCCACTTATTTCCATTTAAATTCATCTTTATATTTTCTCTCATTGTATAGATAATTAAAAAATATATATATTTCTTATATATTTAAAAAAAAAAATTATATTCTTTTTATGTTCTATTTATTTCTTGTTAACTGTTTTTACATTTTAAAGTCACGGGCAGTCGTTTAAGCATTTCACTGCATATTGTACTGTGTATGGCTGTGTATGTTACAAATAAAATGTAATTTTGAATTTAGTTGTAGGATTGTAATTATCCTGATTTATTTTTTATTTTTTTTATTTTTTTTTGTGCTGAATTGGGATTTTAATGTCCTCTGGTAAACTCAAGTGTACAATTGGCCTTTTAGTTAGAATGACGTATTTGTGGGGGAGATGCTTAGGACATATTCTACTCTATAGACCAGTGTTTGTATCTTTTGAAAGGTTGTTTACGTTGCTTGTACCTTGGGGAACAAGGAGTTACCTCCGCAATACCTTTTTTCACACTATATGGTTGTTAACTGAAGATTTCATGAGTTGTTTTCTTTAGATTGCATCTATTTATGCTGTTTTGTATACTTGTCACACTTAACATCGTTTGATTAATATTAAATGATTCAAATAATCAAAGATACCCCGATTAAATACAAAGTGCAGTTTTCTTTTGTTATTATTGATAACATTTATTAAGGAAAAAATCTGTCCATGCCTTTCCGGCTTTATGTGAAAAAGTAATTGCCTCCTAAACCTAATAACTGGTTGTGCCACCCTTGGCTGCAACAACTGCAATCAGGCGTTCGTGCTGACTGGCAGTGAGTCTTTCACATCACTTTGGCTCACTCTTCTTTGCAGAGGCCGGGCATTCTCCTTCAGGATTTTGTTGGTATGATGTTCTTTCCATGAAACCATGTTAGTTTTACTTGATTATGCTTCCTTTCTCATCTCAGTAGTTTTTTAGTTCTGGTGTTTCTGTCCAAGCCTTTTTTTAATGCTAACCTGAATTTCTGTGTTTCTTCAGCTAACAATCCTGGTATGGACCGTCGAATAGCGAGGCTGAGCAGACGGGAAACATCAGAGGAACTCCCTGAGCTGAAGGAAGTGCCCAGAGAGGTACCAGGCATAACTGTGCAAGATGTGGATGGAGTTTTTGAGTCTGTCCGAAATGAAGAGGAGGACCCAGGGAGCAAGAGGAAGACTGCACAGGAAGAGGCGGCAGAAAAAGAAAAGGAAGCTCAGAGGCAGATCATGGCCATAAAAGAGCTGTTGGATACTGAGGGGAGCTACCTGAAGCACTTGCAGATTTGCACATTTACTATCCGAGGCAACCTACAGAAGCTACAGGTTGGGCTGATTCTAGTTTTAGTTTTGATGTTTTATCTAATCATCACCAAGTTAGACAGTCAGTGTCATGCATCATGTAGATTTTTTGTTTGCCTCGAAACTGATTATGTAAACTGGTATGTATTAGGTCTAATATTTCTGTTGTTGTTGTTGTTGGTCTTTCGGCTGCTCCCGACTAGGGGTCGTCACAGCGGAATATCCAGTCCACACAACAACTTCTAAATTATTATATTCCGGACGGATCATGCAGTCACGACAATAACATCAGAATATTGTACCTAAAAGTCCCTTTCTCTGTAGTTAATGTGTAAAGAATAAAACAGCATAGAGCACTGTGATGTGGACAGGACCAGGGCATTGTTTATTTTGCAATAACTTTATTATAATTATATAACAGCAGTTTACTGTTATAAAGGGGGAAAAAAACAATGATTCATTACTGTAAAACGTCGGCAAAACTAGTTCCTGTTATCACTTACACTAAAGCAGCTACAGTATAAACAGTACAACAGTCTCTCTGTTTAAAAAAAAAACACTCATGCACACACATTTCAGAAACCTTACAGAAAACTTCATGATGTCAAGAATTGCACACATTTGTTTACGTGTTGTGTACATCATGCATGTTCCTATTTACCTTGTTGCTACAGTATAGAAACAATAATGAAATATGAGTTTAAATGCATTGATATGAAGCTGTGATTTTCAGCTGCTTTTCTGTCACTCTCTTATGGAAATATAGTGTTATGGGGGGGCCGGGGGGGAAGAAGCACCTTTTGAGTAATCACAGTAGAGAATTCAACAGCACTGCAGTACACACGATTACATAATAAGCGTTCTAACCCCTGCAGCCACCGCTGGACAATCTGGACGGAATGTTCCAGCACATTGACGAAGTGATGGACGTGTCCGGCCGACTTCTGAGCGCCCTGAACCAGGCACAGATGAAGCCAAGCGATCCTCAGTACCTTGAAACTTTGTGTAAGTTTAACAGGAAAAACTAGACTGTCAAGTTCAGATTCCTCAGAGTGCTTTCTGTACACTGGCTGCACTGAGTGTACACATGTAAATTGTAGGTACTTGGGAAAATCTTGGTATTTTAGAACGAACAGGAATTTCAAGTGCAAATTCTTCTAAGTGGTTCCTCATGTTTTCAGATTTACGCCCATCATACCTGAGGCATATCAGATGTTTGACTGGAAATGTTCCAAAATCACCTCTGACACACTCATTCATACTGATGGAAATGCATCAGATGCTTTAGAGAAAACTGGTAAAAGAAGCTAGAATAAGGTTTATTCTCAGCGTCAGTGTGAAATAAACAGATACCGTAAATTGAGTTTGTAAAGCAAAGCTATTTTTATCAGCTATGGCAGGAACACAACCCTAATTGTGTTAAGTTCATGAGACATTCCATTCCATGCTTATTATGTTGATCACAGGCATAAATGTTTATGTTGCTTTTAACTCCACAGTTGGCAGATCAACTTGATTTTAACTGTCCTCCTTTGTAGGTGGTATTTTCCTGCGTATGTCAGAAGACATAGAGATGGCATACAAGGAATATCTGGCCAACTATAATAACATCACAGCTATAGAAGACGGATACAAGCAGAAGGAAGCGCAGTGGTTTGAAATGGTGAAGGTCATCAAGTCCTCTGCGTAAGTCGCTATCACACTTCAAGAGTTCTGGTTTGGCTGATTGTCTGGCTGTGCAGACATGTCTATAAAACTTTTAAACAGGTTTCCATTCACACGAGCTAATTATTCTTATTACAATATTTACTTCATTAAAACAGAATATGTTTTTTTTACTTTATGCATCTTATTGTTTTTACTAACTACTGTAGTATTTCAGTAATAAGTTTTGATCAGTGCTCTGTCTATTAATTTGTAATTTCCTTTATCAAGACAGACAGTTTTCACATACTTCCATTAAGGTTTGACATTAATTCACACTCCTGCTGTGAATATACTGTAAAAGAATTGAAATTGCACATTAATAGAGTAAACCTTCCTTTATACCAAATTACTACTTGATGTGGCCTTTATCACGAGTGATGCATTTGCGCTCACATTGAACCCAACTCTCGAATCCTCTTTCAAAATCCTCTTTGTTGCAGCTGATGGTCTCCCACTGTGCTATAGAATGTTTACAGAGTTGACACAGTTGACGAGCATTGTGCACAGATTGATGAAGTTTAAAGAATGGGGAAATCTGCATTGCAGAAACACCACATAGTGGGAGACCATCAACTGTG
Source organism: Dolichallabes microphthalmus (assembly GCA_026413445.1). Classification (NCBI taxonomy): domain Eukaryota; kingdom Metazoa; phylum Chordata; class Actinopteri; order Siluriformes; family Clariidae; genus Dolichallabes; species Dolichallabes microphthalmus. Next base: position 7,294,215 of record JAOTQY010000025.1, on the reverse strand, counting down.
ACAAAGGGGATTTTCAAATAGGATTTGTGACTTTTGCATTACTTTCAGTACAGCCCTTGTATCTTAAACTCACCAACTTGATTAAATGATCTAATCAGAGTTAATCAATGCAAACAATTTTCATACAAAGTTTCAGGTCTAGGTTTTTAAATGTGCAGTTCTTTACAATAAGCCACATAATTTTGTTGCGCTATATTATTATATAAATAATAGTAACAATTATGCTATGTTGTGTAATACATTTTTATGTCCCTGGGATTTTTAGGGTTCTCTTGAGAGATGGGTGTTGCTCCTGATTGTTAACAAGTGTTCAAGTGTATGTGTGTATGTTTTGCGTCCCACCCAGTATTCCCTAGTTAGTCATTGATCCTGGGAACAGATAAAGCAGTTACTGTAAATGAATGCATTATACTAGCATGAAATGTTCAGTTCATCATTTTATATTATCAATCCAACACATTAACATCTGTCTACACTTCCTTTTTGTCTCTCTCAGACCAGATGTGAATGCCTCCACGCTCAGCTTCTTCTTGGTGATGCCCGTACAGAGAATTGCCCGCTACCCACTGCTGCTGCAAACCATACAGAAACACACCGATCCCCAGCATCCTGCTTACTCCCTTCTGGAGCACACAGCCCACGTCAGCGTCCAGCTCAACTGCAGGATTAACGAGTACAAGCGCTTCCGAGAAGTTGGTAAGGGCCTCCAGTTCTGGAAACATTTACAGCATTAACACAGTTTGCTTATGTAAACATGGTTGCTATTGGTTGTTTACATGGAAGTGAGTTTATTATATAGCACTGTCTTTTTTTCCCCCATCACATAAAAGCTGATAAGTACAAGAAGAAAGAAAACCTGACCATCATAGACAAGATTAACCGACTAAGTGGTCACAGCATTGCTAAGAAGACTGCCAGGCTGGGCCAGTACATTAAACATGAAACCGGGATTGTACCAAAGGTACTGTACACTGCTTACTGAAGCTCTTATACAGTATCTAGTGAGGTTTTGCACTGTAGTGAAACTGCATAATTCTTAAACAGTATAGGCTTTGTCTTAGTTGTAAGTCTAAAACAGTCTGATTTGTACACATGTATTTATCATTTTATGCACTGTAAATTGCAATAAGTATTATCTGAGACTCTGCATTAGCTTACTGAAAAGAACTTTACAATTTAAAAGCTTTGCTGTTTATATACTGTACATCAGGGACTCGGTGTGTTAGTGTATTAAATGATTAATATAATAATTTTCTCTATTGACTGCAGCAAAAGGATGAAGAGTTTGATGCCCTTGCAGGCTTTTTCTTTGTTTTGGAAAAAGGTGTGATTGATCTGCATGCCAATATGGCAGCCTATCTCAGCCACCTGCAGGTGCGTTAAGCATGCCAGCCTCCCTTTTAAAATGTGTACGTTAATTTGACTGTATTCCCCATATTCATTTATTTATTCTGTATATGTACATATGCTATATATTTTGTTATTTAATATCAAGCATCAAATGCAAACCAGAACAAATGCAAACAAATATGATGTCATTGCTATTACAGCTGGTGAAAGGAAAAGAAGTTTGGGGTTCACCCTGGGATGAAGGATATATAAATAATCTGTGTGCTAACGGTGTAGTGTGTAGTTCTAAGCTATGAACTGTTTTTGTTACAGAGGTTCCTCAGCTGTAGGCCAGAGGAGGCTGACTTGGACCTGGAGGGTGTGAGGTCCGCCCTCTTTTCAAAGGAAATTAGTGTCGCACTCCGACAGTGGATATTCCCAGTTTATGTAAGTGGTCAGATTATAAATGAAAGTTCTGAGAAATAGGGTATTGTAGTTGTATTTATAAGTGTGTCATGTCAGCCAATCATCAGTTTAAGTTTTAATTGATTTGGCATATCTTTAATGAGCAAGCTGATTGTGACGGTAGCAAGGAATTTTAATAATAATAATAATAATTTTTATTTATATAGCGCCTTTCCAGTGCTCAATTTTAGGAGTAAACTTTGAAAGGAACTGAGATTCTAATATTTTATTGTAGTTACTTTAGTTACCTACACACAGCTTTAGTATTTCTAGGGCTATAATAATCACAGTTACCCAAATTTGTATTAGTAAAAAAAAAGGAATTTCTACATTGTTTTTATTTATTTATTTAAATATACATGAGGTGCGTTCAAGTCAAACAAAAGTCAAAAGTGAGAATTTTGACTTCCGCAGAACGCAGATATGTAAAAGCTACCTTTATTTCTCTATATAATCCCCTGCTACACTAAGGCACTTACAGTATCCCATTGCTTCACTATTGCTTGATTACCATCAAGTTTGAAAGTTTTCTCAGTACACTTTAGCCATGATCAGACTGCTGGCCTCCCAGAAACTTTACTGGCAAAAAAAGGAGTAGGACTTAAACACCCCTCATATTATCTGCTACACTCAGAACAGATTTGTCCACTATCATTATTACAAATTGCCTTGGTTCTTTGTTTGAGATAATGTTTGAAGATTACCAAGTTTTCATCCTGTGCCTACAAATAAACATCCTGCCTTTGATTCCTCTTGAGCTAGACTGCTGAGGCAGTTATGTTGTGCAGATGTGCAGAGAGAGAGTTTCATCACAGTAAATCATTATAAGTGTTCCAACACGTTTATCCTCGTTCAGTCCTGTAAATGGGATTGTATGCCGAGTATATTCATTAATGTATACTTGTTCTCTGCAGGAGGCTCGTCTGAAGACTCTTGTATTCCAACCATTGTCCTCTTTGCGTGAGCTGATGGCTGGGCCACGCAACCTGATCCACAAGAGGCAGGACAAGCTGCTGGACTTTGAGAGGATTGAGGAGAAGGGTAGTCTGAGCTATGATGACCAGGCCATCGCCAACACCTACAAGACTATGAATACACTGTTACTCAATGAGCTGCCTCAATTTAATGGCAAAGCCATGCAGCTGCTGTGGGCCACTCTGGGTGCCTTCAGCAGCCTGCAAAAGGACCTGGCTATGGACATGGAACAGCTTACCACCAGCTTTATTCATCAGGTTGGTGGAATAAGGGCATTTGGCTTGTATAGAGTTTAGGAGTCGCTTGGGGCATCCAATTCATTCAGACAGACAGTGTTTGTTCTGCTTTTTGTTCTACTTAGTAGGAGCTTAGATGACTAACAGAGCTGTAATCCAAGCCTTATTTAAAAAAAAATTTAATAAATAAATATTTTCATTTCCATGTTACAACTGTCTGAAAATGCCAACGCTTCATGACCACGAGGCTGAATATAGATGTTATGATTAAAATTTTGTCTCTCTTTTCTTTACACAGCTCCCACACACATATCTGGACAGCAGTGCATTCTGGGAATGGGCGGAGAGCTCGGTGCTGGAGAGTGCCAGGAAGCTGGAGACTCTATGTCAGAGCATTCAGGATGAACTCAACGCTCCCATTGTGCAGGTCCGTCCCAGCACAGAGCCTTGTTGTCTATGCCGCGTGGTTTACTTCATGTCCATGGAGCTTGTGTACCATAACAGAACAGTGTAGGAAAATATCCTCAGTAGAGCCATTCACCGAAAGTTAAGGTTCATGTGGTTCAGATGAGCCCGCCCATTAAGCCACCTTTATGACAAGGCATAGTATATTATGGCTGTGAGCAAGCATCTGTCATCTGTTTGCACAGTTTCATTAAATGTGGAACATATTACCAAGCTGTGTTAAATAAAAAAGATAGCACATTTAAAAATAGGTCCATTTGCTAACATTTCTTATTTTTAACAAAATAACTAAACCTGACGGAGTTGACGTTATTCATAATGGTGTGGCTATCTTGTGTGGTAAATGGCATTATTTTACCTCCTGTAGTTACTGACGATGAACGTAAGGTAATTTCTTCCTCTGATGCAGAAACTGACAGATTACTTGTCTGATATCTTCAGCATAAGTTAAGTTCAAGTCAATATCTCATACCTGGTTCTGTCATTTATCCTGACATCTTCATAAGCAGGCCTTAAATGATCAAGGGCCAGTACTTTGTATGATCAGTGTCCTGCGTTATCTCATGTAGGGCGTGTAGATATGGTTATTAACTTAAAAGCTGACTGATCCAGTTTTTTTTCTAGGGTGAGGTTATTTAAAGTCATTTTCTATTTATGTCCCTGAGACATCCTTTTACTGCTGTACCAGATAAACAACAATTGGTATGCCACGTTGCGTGAGTAATGATGATCTCATCTCACTATGCTGTATTTTGTAGGTTGTGGCACTGGTTTAATTGGGCTTGGCAGAAGGTATGACAGTGTCATGGGCAATAATTAGAACAGTGCTTCAGATACATTATGTAAAACACATACCATGCCAAAGCTTCTGTAATCGACAGTTCCACAACAGGATTTTATTTTTATTACTATTATTATGATAACTCGGGCATTTGGTTTGACAAATAAGTAGCAGTCATACTGCTGTCATGCTTTATAAATCTCATTTTGAAATGTGATTTTTGAAACCTCGTATGCTTTTGTATGACTAGCTAAGGCTATTATGTTCCTAGTAAATGATTATGTAAATTAAAAGTTACTTTACCAGTGTCTTGTGTTATGAGAGTCAGGTTCATTATTCCCTTTAAGTAAACACATACTATTATGAACACAATAACCAGCGTCACAGTTTTAAAGCAGTGAAATATGCTGAGAGCACGCCTTTTTAAATCCTTTCTGGTTACATGTAAGGTTTCAAATAAGTTCTAATCAATTATATTTTATCAGCGAGTCTCTCCCTCTACCCCCCCCACCCCACCCCATTTCACAGCCCTTAAAAAGGTACTTTGATTTTGATGTATCTTAATATAAAACATGAAAATAAACAAGGCACTTTACTCAATGACTGAGTTTATTATAAAACAGTGAAAGGCAAACATGAGAGCGAGTGTGAAAAGCAGCTCGAATAGCTTAAAAAGAGTTTTTCGTTTTTTAATTGAATATTTCACTGGAAAAAATGTTTCTAATAATAAATGAAAGGCGGTTTGGGGCATGTAAGCATTATGCCCATGTAATCATACTCATTCAAAGTTAGCCAAGTCCTGTTAGCATCACATTAGCATGTTCAGGTGTGGTGTTCGGGTTATAAAGCTCGAAAGGGAAACATGCAGCATGTGGAATTCCACCATGCAAAAGAAAATGATGTCAAATCAGAGCTGATCTTCTCGCACACAGTGACAGCTGAAAAATAAAACCACGCCATAATAAGAAAGCTAGATAGAAAGTGGCAATTTTTTTTAATAAAACAAGACAAAATAAAATAAACTGAAATCTGAAATGACAAAAGAGCTCATAATTTCTCTTAACGGATGGATTACAGAAATTAAAAATATTCATGATTTGGCAAAATGCAGTCAAAATCCAACAACTACAACAATAACAACAAAAATATGGGCTACAGATTTAATGAAGGTGATACGGTGCATACCAGGAGTGAAGGATTTAAGAAATTCAAATGGCCGTCTGTACATTTTTTTCTTAATTGTTTACATTTGTGCAACTTCACACATTGTCTGCAGGCCTACACATTTTCTACTGTAAAGTATAACAATGCTTGGAAATAAGTGTTTTTTTTTTATTTCTTTACAGCAATAAAGTACAAACCCATGCAATAAATCTTTACATACTCAAAACACTAATTGTCTCAGCTCAGTTGTGATGGAAAAAATGCTAACGGAGGCCAAAATGGCATCATCTAAGTGTTCCATTGCAATAATGGAGATAAATATTAATGAAATTTTGATTGTGTTCTTTATCAAAAGCCTTGATTAGATCTAACTCTTAGGGCTAGTCCAAACATACGTGGGTATTTTTAAACAAAAAAGCAAAAAACATGCTGTCGAAGCATGCCAAACCAACAGCCAGCGATGTAACTACATCCGTAAAGCCATTCTGGCCAATCAAAAGCCTGAGAAAAAATTCTCGATAGTACGTCAACCTCTGACGTCAAACACACAAACACCGGTGATACGGCATATGAAGTGCACGCTCTCATAAGCCAAAGATGCCTTTTCCTGTCCACACGTCTACACTGAAAACTAAATTTCCTAAACATCTTTACTTCAGAAGTCTGGAGTCTGAATTTGGACAAACAGCCAAAACACACAAACTGTCTTTAGAAATACCTGTGTACATGTGGACGAGGTCTAAGACGGTTTAACAATGTGCATCCTGAAAAATGTACCAGCTTCCTCTTCTTAAATTATATATATATATTTTAAATTACATGAGTTTTAATTCTGTTTTTAATCACACCTTCGTCGACATTCCCTACATCGGTCAGATCAGTGGTATTTTGCACATGGGAGCTGTAGGGTGTTCGTATTTCTTGCAGCACTTCCTGTACTGAAATGCAGGAAAGGGAAGGAGAGAAGAACTGACACAAAACTGAATCTGACAAATAAGACATACATTATTATTATTGATTTTATGATTTGCTATTATAAGATTTAGTTTTTTTTGTCTGCAGTTGCTACACAGATAAAACTGTAATTTTAACACAACCTCCTTGCATATTTTTTGTTTAGAAATAATTTGATTCAATTCACCTTAATATGTTGATTATTTAAGGTTTCTGCAAACCTTTTTTTTTTCCCCAAATGACATGAGCTCGATCTGCACTGGAACAGATGTTTTTTTTGTTTTGTTTTTTTAAATCTAAAAGACAGGTCAAGAGCCAGTGTTTTCATTGTGACTGCAATTCACCTTACAAACAGTAGGGGGCTCTGAAATTACAAACAGCTCCTTTAAATGAATAAGTACTCCTTAAATGATGGCAGAGTTTTGCTAAAGGATATAGAACCGAGGACCTTTCAGTCAGAATATTGGACTGTAATGTAATATTTCATTGGCTAAAAGCACGATGTACATAGTTGTAGGTATGTTAACCAGAGACCTGAACACTTCTTTGGAGAATGCAGAGACCTACTGTACATTGTCTTGCTAATGAGATAGGATCAAGGAGCTCATGTTACATTGGAATTTAAGATTAGATGGGTAGCTGTTATGAAGTAGAAGAAATATATAAATAACCTATTAATTATTTGTTTTTGGGCATTGTTTTGGGTGTTTACTGATTCAGTAAATGAGTGAATCAGGATCTACATAAAAATAAATAAATTTTGGATCCATTTTGAAACACCTAGAACATTATACACGCTAAACATTTTCTTGCTGCTTTACTATTTACTTCATGACGCCTTAGACAGCCATACTGGATTGGACGTTATAACTTGACGGTGAAGAGCAAATATTAAATAATAATTGATGAACGTGACCTTGACACATGTCATATCAAGTCGGGTATTAAGCTGCACAGATTAGTTTTGCAAAGTTCATCGAAATTATGCTGATCTTTCTGGTTCTTCAACAAATTGTAAAATATTTAATGCACTTAAATAAACCACTATTCAAGCTGGTTACTCCAGTTGTGATAGAAAAACATGCATTTTCTCTAGAAAGCTGCACTGCTGCTGTTGAAGTTATTTTTAGGGGTAGCAGTGAATTCCTTCTTTCTTACTATATCACAGAATCCTCATTTCAATATTATAAAACACGTATTTCAATGCCCCCCACCCCCCCTCGTAAACAAACTCGCATTGGTCGTATCTCAACAACTGAAAATTTTAAACAGAACTTATTGAACCAGGAATCTGAAAATATGCCGAACTCAAATCACCCAACATGCAGCTTAATACCCGATTTGATATGAGGGGTCGCGAATGAACTTTACCATATAATTAGACTGAAGGACCTCATAAGAATGTGTTTTTAAAAGGGAAACTGTGACAACGGTGTGTAAAAACAGGATCATAACTCAGAGTGGGAATGTACTGGTACTTGATTAACTGTCACTTTTAGACATTTGTTGGTTTTTCCTGAAAACTAAAGCTGTAGCAGAAGTGCTAGTCAGTTTAATTAGACAAAAATCAGGCCAGTTTCGATTCATAAAACGAAACTGTTTTTTTTTTTCCTTTTCTCCTACTTATCACTCTTTCTTTGTATTAACAGGTATTAATTAAGCTTTATCAAAATTCCCCCAAAACTGGGCCATCATTTTTATTTTTTTTAAAAAGTGACTTTTATCATCATCACCAACAAACCTTTACCAAAAAACACAGCAAAACTGAGCCAAAGCAAATCGGCATCGATTCATCAGCAGTGTAAATATAAAAATAGTTTCTTCTTCTCTGGTGTCTGAAAACATCGCAAACACAGGCATGCAAGAGACACAAGAGCTCATCCAAGTAGACGAGGACAAGTAAAAAGCCAAATCATCCCGCATTGACCCACGCCTTCTCTTCTCTTTTGGCTGTTTTCAACATGGCTGTTTACAGTAACATACGAAAAAGTGCATGAGGTTTCCTTTGTGCTGCTGAACAGACAGACAAACAAACAAACAAACAATAAAACACGTTTTTGAAATGAAACTGATGCATATCCTCACTGTGCAAGAAACGTTGTTGTACAATTGTGCTTATCATTTGCATGTATGTGTGTGTACATGAACTGCATTGTTATTTTGTTTTATTTAATTTTTTTTGGCGCGTATGGCTTTAAGCCTTTCAATCAATTAAATCATCGGGATGTTTGACAACCCGATTGTCCATAATGTGAACATGCACTCGACCGCACAGTGAGAAAATGTCTCTCCTTCTTTCATTCCTTTGTCTTATTCCTTCGTTTTTTTTCCCGTTTTTTTTTCACTTTCTTAAACAATATCTGTTTAACAACAACCTTTAACGTGTCTCTCGACATCCCTGGCAGAGTGTGTGTGTGTGTGTGTGTCTAAGGGTAAATCTAAATCTCCTACAGTGAGTCGCTGGTTTCCAGGCCTAGCCTGGTCATGTCGGAGTGGGATAGATTGTCCTCTTCGTCTTCATCCTCGTCGTCTTCGTCGTCCTCGCTGTGGCCGCCCATCATCACTTGCTGCATGGCCAGCGTCGCTCCGTCCGACGTCAGCGTCTGCAGTCTGTCTTCTCCCACCATGCTGACTGAGACCATGGTACCTGAGCACATCAACAACAGTGAGACGGTGTCTAATCGACATTAATCCTAATCCTGTGAATATCAGTAGAAGTGGTTTGTAATTTTATCTAGTCAAACTGCACAACCACTGAAAAGCCTTTCTATTGTATTCTAACTGACCCCCTCTTTTTTGAAAGTCAATTTCAGAGCCAGAAAAATCTAAACTGTAACCTGAAGTAAAGAAACGAGCGACGCTGTGAATCTTAGAAATCATAAAGATAAAGTACATCTTTAAATGCCGCTTCACGTCTTCATTTTGCTTTAAGATCAAAGAACTCGTCAACTTCAATCTGTAAATATCACGTTGTTTATTTATAACTATATGCTCGAACATACCATCTTCCATGGTAACCTGTTGCTGGGAGACTGTGGAAGCGAGGGAGTCTGGCCAGAAGCGCTGAAGTGGACGAGTCTGAGGTGTTTTCTTCTTGTTCCTCGGCACCTCTGATGAGCTGGCGTCCAGCATCGGCTGCAGGATCCGCCTTCGTGCATTTATGAACCTGACGAATCAGGGACGAAGGATTAATCCATCAGAAATGTGAGGGAAAAACAGGAATTTCCACACAAAAAAGGAAAATCCAAAAAAACAAACAAAAAACAAACAAACATGTGAACGTGTCCTGTAAAAATTGTACAGTTATATATTACCAGTGTTGGGGGACGTGACTAATTACATTACAAAAGTACTGTCATTAAAAAGTAATTGTAGAAAATGAAAACTCCTTTGTGATTCCTCATGCATGTTGTTTTAGTCAAGACCTTTATAATTATTCTACCATCATCACTCAGCCAAGTTTGACTCATAATCTGTTAACTACTAATACCCCTATCTCACCGACGCGGTTTCGCGCAGTGGCCGTAAGTATAGTTCATCATGATTCCACGGCGCATTTTGGCACTGTGATTAGGTTTCAATCTCTCCGCGTGTCGGTCCTCGCATAGTCAAACCGAATAGGTGAGATAGGGGTATAACAGCAGGAATAACAGGAATAAAATAATAATTTTAGCAAATAGTAATCTAATTCTTAATAATATATCATTATTATGAATAATTTCATTAGTTTTTAATTAAAAGGAACATATAATCGCAAAAAAATATTTAAAAAATTGTTTAATTATCAAAACAGGACTTTTGACTGTGCAGAATAACAGAACTCAGGGATGAGAGTAAAAACTCATTTTATTTCTCTATATAACCCCCTGCTACACTGATGCACTAGAGCTTGGACACCATCAATGTAGAAAGTTGTTTCAGTACGCCGGAGCCGTGATCGGACTGCTGGTTTGATTCTGAAACACTGGCCTCTCAGGAACTCCTTTAATGGCCCAAACATGTGGAAATGGCTTGGAGCGAGGTCAGGACTGTACGGGGGAAGTGGCGATAACTGCCAGCTGAGTTCTTGTAACGTGCAACTTGGTGAATGATTGTGTGAACAGTTCACACAGAGAGATACGTCTCTTCTGCAAGTTGGAGAAACGTTATCAGTCGGATCAGGCCTGAATAATAGTCTCACCTTGATGGAAAGCTGTATGTCTCATGCGGAAAGAAATAGTTTTTACCTGTTTGCAGCTGAGCAGTTTTCTCAGACATGTCTAACGTGATTCTATGTCATCCCTAACCTTGCTCACACACTCACTTTCATCGCTTCGACATGTCTCTGTTTTTCACCTTTACTGTACAGTACCGCCCTGTGTGAACTCTCATAACTGATATGTCCGCCTGGGGTTTGTTCCTAGTCATGAGCCTTTTGAATGCAGTTCTTGGAAGAACCTTAACAAACACAACCTGAGCCACTCTCTCACACACATAAACAATTACCTTCATGGAAATGATTCATGGAACTAATGACTAGAGGAAACGATAAACATTAACTGGTGCAAAGAATCCTGGGAGTTCAAAGGCAATAAAAGAACAGCGCTTAATGCATAATACATTGTGTTCCTTTAAAAAAAATAATTAAACTCCATAATCAAAATGAGCAAGTGTATCTTGATCAGGAAGGATGGGGTTAGCCCAGTGAATCTGCACTGTTATTCATGGGACAAGCCAGAATCTTCAGGGTGTAATCATCAGCAAATTGAAAGCATCATAATGCCGACTATAAGATACTGACTTATAGATTACATCTTTCTGTTTTTTTTAACTTCGTATTTTACTCTGAAATTTCACAAGATAGAATTCAATAGTATTGTTTCACGAAGAAACAATACTAATACTCCCTGGTCATCAGTGAAGGTTTTTCAGGTGGTTGGTAAGAAGTTATTTAAAATATCCAAAAACTTTTGAAAAAAAATGTGGGTAGTGCTTAGCACTCACTCCTCCAGGGTAATCAGGCAAAAAAAGGTATGGAAATTCTCACAATTTAAACCGATCATGCCACGCACACCCGGGGCAGCCGATGTGCCAGTAGTGGGGACCCAGGGTGTTGGCACATGGGCTGCCCCGGATGTGGGTCGGTATAAATTGTGAGAATTTCCATACGTTTTCTTGTCCAATGCTAAATCAAGAATGAACTATGATTAGACACATATTTCACTTGACAGACTCAGGGTTTATTACTGCCAGACCAGTTGAATCAAGAAATCACTTAAATACTGTAGAACCTAATTGACAAAAAAAATTGTGTGACAATTATGCAAAAAACCAACAAACAAACAAACAAAAAATTGCCGGAAAATACTTTTTCACGACAATGTATACTGTATTATCTTCTCCTTGCTTTGATCTACAAAATGGTATACTCCTGCAATATGTGCAGTGCACTTTCAGTCTAATTCGAGATTAGTCACCATGTGACAGATGTGAACAACTGTTGTTTATTAGTTACAAGTTTGTTCTGTCAGGGAACCACATAATGAAGAGGGTGCCAAAATTTCTGTGTCGTTCACCACCTGCATGTCAGCTTGTTCTGCTCTTGTCTGATTTGATATGAATGGAATCGGGTTGCCTTCCGGGAATTATTTACATCCTACTCTATTTCCATCCGATGTATGTCATATGCAACACACGGCCTAAAATAACACAAACACTCTGACTGGTGAAGAGGTGGACCAATCAGTTTGTTCAGATTAGGGTCCCTGCTAACTCTAACTAACTCTCTTCTCTGCTCAGTAAGACATAACCAGTGGACTGAGCTGCGTCTACACTGATAGAAGTGGCACTACACCACATCTCCTTAAAGGACGTAATTACAGTCTGCTCAGTATCGTGGTTCTCTACATGACATCACATCAATTACATGGTAACAAATAACAAATAGGAAGATGAATTGCTTTGTAATTAGTGTTCAAGGCTGTTATTCATAATGGCTACACCAGAGTCTTCTGATGCAGGGATGCAGGTGCGGATTAGCATGGCAAGTCAAGTCGTTTACTGTTATGTGCTCAAGATACGGTGCTACGGTGCTTAGGGTGGCATGGGATATACAGTACATTTACAAGGGGTGTTCAAGTCAAACCGGGACTTTTGATGGCGCAGAATAACAGAATACAGGTATGAGAGTGAAAACACCCTTTATTTCTCTATATAATCTCCTGCTACACTAGTGCACTCACTAGCGCTTGGATACCATCAAGGTAGAAAGTTCTCAGTACGCTGAAGCCATGATCAGACAACCTGCTTCACATGAGTTCATAGGAGGTTCTAGAGTGGCCATCAGAGTCTCCTGACCTTAATATCATTGAGGCACTTTGGGGAGATGCAATACAACCAATGGGCAGCAAGAATGGGCAGCTATTCCACCTGTGAGAATTAAGGACCTTGTGCACAATTATTACAAAAGACTGCATGCCGTAATTGATGCTAAAGGAGGGAATGGAGAATATTAAGGACTAAAGGTATGTGCAAGTGGTGTTTGTAAATGATTGTGTTGCGTTGATGATACAGTTCCCACAGCAGATTGGCGATGTCGATTTTCAAGGAGCAGAAGTACCGCTTGCTGAATGTTCTCGGAAATGACTGGATCATCGATTCATGGACATACGGCCTTTTTTAAAACATTTGCACCGTCCGTTTGTTTTACTGCGGCCAAGAGTCTCATCATTGTACTGTGCTCGAAGTCTTGTCAATCAATTTTACTCCTTCAGTCATCAAATCATTTCATCACAAGTCCCGGATTGACTTGAACACCACCATACTTATCATATGGAATGTTAGAAAAGAACGGACTATTATACTGTACATCACATCCACTAGATTCACTTGTCTTAGACACAACATTGTTGAATAGTGTATGAATTAATAATGTAAGAAATAATCACTACAGCAGTTTGATACACACATGCAATGTAAGAAATTAAAGCATCAAAAGGAGTTATTGTTAGCATCCTGAGGTTATTATTTCCCTTTAAAATTCCTTTTAAATTAGCACAAAATAAAAAAATATATATATATTATAAACAACTTTTAACCATTTACTGTATACAGTAGACACTTTTCTCAATGTGGTCATCTACACAACATGATGCTGTTTCAAAGAGCTGAAATATCTGAAGACTCTTTCCAAAAGTGTTGAATAAACTCACAACCTTGATTGAATGATAATACAGTATATTAAAATGAGAGCAATAATATAACTGTGATTTTAATTACTATATTCCTACTGTCAGTGATGTTAATCTCAAAAAAACAAACAACTTTTGACCAATCAGATTTGAGAATCCAAGAGCACTGGGGCTCCTCCAACTCTGTGTGTATGGAGTTTGCATGTTCGCCCAGTGCTTGGTGGGTTTCCTCCTGGTACTCTGGTTTCCTCCCACAGTCGAAAGGCATGCAGATTTAGTTAATTGGCATTCCCAAATTGACCGTAGTGTGTGCACTCCCTCCAGGGTGTACCCTGCCGCATGCCCTAAGTCTCCTGGCATAGGCTCCAGGCCGCCGCGCAACCCTGACTACGGGATAATGCGGTATAGACAATGAGTGAGTGAGTAATTAATAGACATGCTTTAGGGGAAACATTAAATACTGTTATATGTAAGACAGTGTACAGAACTAAGACCAGGCATTCATTTGGATTCAGCTGGAGTTATTTAGAGAGGTGCACAATATTGCCAGAAAATCCTTGGTGCAGTTTTATCCATAGGAATATGATGACCTCATCTTGTGAAAATGCTCTCTAACACTAACTGTAAAAACTACACATTTACATTGAGTGCATTTGGCAGACATTTTTAATCACAAGAGTGCTTTGCCGTTTCCATCGAAAACAAATCGATAACAAGTCTGAGAATATTATTGAGCTTTTTTGGATATTGCTTATCCTTTACAGTAGGCGCTGAGTAAATACATAGGAATTCAGTGTTCGTGCGAAGAAAGCTAGTGACTCAAGGTTTTAAAGAGCTAGAGGAAGTTTATTCTGGCACCTCGTGGCCAGTACATGATATATGTTTTCCTTGTATGATGAAGGACGCTGGGTCAAGTCGAGCCATGCTTGAGGCTGAAATGGAATCGGCCAAAACACGGTATTGGTGCTGATTTTCAAAATTAAGGATTTTTTCCCCAAATTACTAACAACAGTGGTTTTGTTTAAAGCCTTCAAATTAGACATCGCCATAGAACATGTAGTCTATAGTGGAACTATAGTTTATTCAGTTAAAATTGCTTTTTTCTAATCTGCCCAATAATTACTGTTAACACGAATACAATTTAAATTTCAGGGCGACCTTAGTGCTTTAATGAGAGATTTTTTTTTGGAAAAAGCTTAAAAAGCAAAAAAGCTGTAGTGTCCGTAACCATGTGAAATTCACTTTGTAATATCTTAACAATTTTGCATTTCAGAATAATACACTTTTTCAGGTTTATGTCTTTTCACGCGAAATCTAAATTGGCCAAGTTTCATCTGAATGACAGCTAAGATCATCGAAATATTTACATTCAAAAAAGTTACGGACACTACATAAAAATGCCTGAAATTTAATTTAGCAAATATGTTGTTTTTATCTGATAAAAATGTGTGTGTGCATGCATATTTACAAAAAAACAAAGCATGGATTGGGAGATAAGAAGCATGAGACACCATGATTTGGCCGAATGTGATTCAGAAAAGGTTTAAGAAAACTTGGAAGCGGTTGTATTCCACAAATGTGATAAACAGAAGTGTGATTGACTTTGAAGTCAAGAACTATCAGGAACATAGAACATTCATTCATTCATTCATTCATTTTCTGTACCGCTTTATCCTTATATACAGGGTCGCGGGGGCCTGGAGCCT
>JAOTQY010000025.1:7189620-7201477 GCA_026413445.1 Dolichallabes microphthalmus | reverse complement strand
CTTTTCAGTTATTTATTTGTAAAAAATGTTTGGAATCATGTATGATTTTCGTTCCACTTCTCACGTGTACACCACTTAGTATTGGTCGTTCACGTGGAATTCTAATAAAATTGATTCAGGTTTGTGGCTGTAATGTGACAAAATGTGGAAAAGTTCAAGGGGGCCGAATACTTCTGCAAGCCACTGTATGCACGAGGCGAGGCCGGGGTGCCGATCCATCGCATGGTGCGCGCGGCCACACACACACACACACACACACACACACACACACTGAGTGTGGGAAGACCTGCGTGTCTTTGGACTGTGGGGAGAACATGCACAAACTCCATGCACACAGACCTGAGACGGGAATCGAACCCGGAATCCGGAGGTGCGAAGATAGAGTGCTAACCACAAAGCCACTGTACCACCTCCTAGCAAAATTAAATGGTAAAATTATTGAAATTAAAATGAAATAAATAATCTAAAAAAAATAATAATCTTCTGCCAATACAACAATACATTTTGGCTTAACATTTTTTTGGGAAAAAAATTCATTTAGGAATAAGCTTATGTAATAATCTTACATGTGGATTGATGTAGTTAATTAGTTAGTTAAGCCTTTATTTGTCACATATACATTACAGCACAGTGAAATTCCTTCTTCGTATATCCCAGCATAGCTGGGGTCAGAGAGCAGTGTCAGCCATGATATAGCGCCCCTGGAGCAGTTAGGGTTAAGGGCCTCGCTCAAGGGCCCAACAGTGGCAACCTGGTGGAGCAGGGGATCGAACCGCCGATCTTCCGATCAGTAGCCCAGTGCCTTAGCCCTCGGAGCCACTACTGCCCACACACTGTAATCTTATTTTAAGAAAAGTCTATAAATTTACTGCAACATATTTACATTTTATTTGCATGGTTTATTTGGTGATATTTTGGATTAATTTAAGCTCACCGGTCCTGTGTGAGATGGTTAAAGCTGTATAGAGAATTTATAATGTTGCAATATACATGATCAGATCATTATCAGTGAATGAAGCGTTTCATTCAGTCAACCCATTCATTTCTCCATGCACCTTTACACACAGTATGTGTTATGTATTTAGCCATTTGGAGTGCTGGCCATCCAGTTAGCCCATTACCACGGGGTGAAAGTCATCGCTACAGCCGTATCTCCTGAAGACCAGAAGTTCCTGGAGCAGCTGCGACCTAGTATAGGTAAGAATGTGAAACGTACTGTAATTCTGTTATGCTTCGATTCTTTCCAAGATAGTTCTTTTCCTTTGCCTTTCCTTTCTTTATCACTGTGTCTTCAGCACTTTGCTTTTTCCTTTGCTATATAATCTTCTGATCTCTGTCCTCACTTTCACTCTGCGATTCCTGGCACTTGCACAAGGTGTGCTGGAATCACTCGTAGGTAAGTGATGAGATAGAGCGCCTGATTTCATGAGCTCATTAATAATCGAAGACGGAGAGGTCTCGGCTGTTAAATACCGTTAGGTTATGGAAATAATGTTGAAAGGGTTTCGTGTTTCTTTGAATAAAGCCAGGGTGATTGGAGTCTGGGACTCAAAAGTGGACCTGGTGGACTCGTGCCTTGAAGAGACTGGAGGCCTTGGGGTGGACATCGTTATTGACGCAGGAGGTAAGGTTCAGAAGTCATTCTTGTTGGTTAGATAAGAACGGACTAATAACTATAGCAACCCCAGATTATAACTCTGCCTCTAGAGGTTATGATTTGCATGATAAGTCCATCACTTAATGCAGTTCTCTTCTTACCCTGATGCCCCATCACTCTAGAGGTCCAAAGGCTGCTGTCAGAAATGTGTGTGTTTTTTCTCCCAACTAGTGAGACTTTATGAGGAAGAACCTGAGGGCAAGCACCATAATGTCCCACACAAGCACGACATCATCTCTCTCCTTGCAGTTGGGGGTCACTGGGTAACTACAGAAGACAACTTACAGGTGTGTTATTAACTACACTACTCTGATATTATGCTGAAAACAATGTCACTAGCAGTGTATCAGCGTATCTAAGACGCAACACCTCTGTTTCTTCTCTTCAGCTGGATCCTCCAGACAGTCGCACTCTTTTCTTGAAGGCCGCCTCCGTCTCATTTTTAAATGAGGAAATGTGGGAAGCATCCAGGGCCAGACAGGGCCGATATCTCCGTATCCTTGTGAAACCACTCGGGCCATTGCGCAGTCCAACCCTTATTCAATTTGTACTGGCCAAGATGCTCATCTCACTCCTGTAAAAGCGCTGATCTGATTGTCGCCGTCTTATCTTGTCGCGTGTAAGCTCTAAATTGTTTTACGCAGTCTCATGTCAGACCGTAATCTTTTCCTCATATTTTCTTTCATATACAGGGTGGTGCAAAAGTCTGGATCCATAGGAATTCATGATCATTTAAGAAAGGTTATATTTTAATGTAAATTTTACACCCAAGATGATGTTTAAGCTCTGCACAAGTGCCATGAATTCAGCGGCGATCACTTCGTTAGGTAGACATGTTCAACTGCTTATTAACGTAAATCTAATCAGCCAATCAAGTGAATGCATTTAGGCATGTAGACATGGTCAAGACAATCCACTCACGTTCAAACCGAGCATCATAATATGGGGGGTGAAAAGGTGATTTAAGTGACTTCGTAAGTTGCATGCGTGTCGGTGCCAGACTGACTGATGTTAGTATTTCTGAAACTGCTGATCCGCAGGGATTTTCACATACAACTATCTGTAAGATTTACAGAGAACGGTCTGAAAAATAGACAAATATCCAGTGAGCAGCAGTTCTCTGAGCAAAAATGCTGCCTCCATGGCAGAAATCAGAAAAGAATAGCCAGACTGGTTTAGCTGATAGACAGGCAACTGTAACTCAAGTAAAATCGAAGGGCATCTCTGAATGCAAAACACGTCAAAGCTTGAAGCAGATCTGCTACAGCAGCAGAAGTCCCACTCCTGTCAGCCTTGAACAGGAAACTAAGGCTACAATTCGCATGGGATGTCAGTAATTGGACAGTAGATGGTTGGGAAACACATTGCTGGTTTGATGTGACATTCTGATGGTACTGTAGGTTCAGAACTTGGTGTAAAGTACATGAAAGCATAGATCCATCCTGCCTTGTATAAACAGTTCAGGCTGGTGATTTAATAGTGTGGGGGAGATTTTCTTGCCAGACTTTGGGCCTCTGAGTACCAACTGAGTACTTCTTGAACTTGACACTGTATTCAAATGGTTTTAAGCCAACCAATCAGTAACAACTGTGTGGTGCTATCATGTCTGTATGGACCAAAACCAGAATGTTTCCAGCACCTTGTTGAATCTATGCCATGAAGAATTAAGGCAGTCCTGAAGGCAAAAAGGGTCTAGCCCAGAACTAGCAACGTGTAGCTGATGAAGTAGGCCAGTGAGTATAGTTGTAGCAAATTATTTAAGTCAGTATGTCAGAACATTTTCAGTTATGAATCACGATTCTTTTATGTGGTGATTCCAGTATCGTCACAATGACTTCAAAATCTATTACTATTTTATATTTATAATAGAGCTGAGCCGGTCGATCAGCCAGTGATCAGAATTGACTGATTTTCAGTCTGATTGGCCATGACTGGTGATCATCCCTCTCAAAACTGGCTTACAACAGTCTCAAACTACCGCAAATCTAATCGCAAAAGTTCCAGACTTCTAAACTAAACTTCAATCTAATCGAAGGAATCACATGTGCCTGTGTGCTCGTAGCCACTCGTCCCTTCATTTGAGATTTTGGAGGCATTTGAGGAGGTAAAACATGACTCTCTTTCTAATCCTACAGGTGGCACACTCTGAACTATTTACACATTGTCATCCAGTGTGGTAGGAGTGAATTATTTGCTGTTTCTTTAGAAATCATAATTATGGCGGATGACAGACACGTGCTGCTCAGTAGAAATGTAATTTAATTTTAGGTTAAATGTTAAACTCTTGTATTTAAAGTTAGTTTGTATTGTTTAAATGCTGCTCTTGGTTTTTTAATGAGGAAAACTAATGTTATAAGGAACGGTCTACAGTTAATTAACCATTAAACTCTTTTAAAAGGTTTAAAATTATACCAAAATCAGGGGGAAAATGTAATATCGAATCAGGATATTTATAAAATCATAATATGTATAGAATCACAGTTTTAATCGAATCTGCACCTAGGTATCGTGATAATATCATATCGGGAGTTGACTGGTGATTCCCATCCCTAACAATTGGTGAAAATGTGAAAATTTTTATATCTTTTTAAAAAAATGTTTTTTAGTAAACCTAAGTACAGTACATTACAGTGCATTCTGTATATGGCATTTCACCCATAGTTAAGTGGGTACATAGGATAATTCAAGAATTTTTGAAAGCTACAAGATACGCAATGCATTACAATATTTAGACTGTAGAAAAATATTACAAAATGTGTTTTTAGAAATAAACATGGTCAGGCGTACTGTTATAGAAAATATTAAAGGACCACCTGGTGTAAACGTGTCCCAACACTGTTACTACCCTGATACATTAGATCAAACTTAAAAAAAACACCGGCCTATTAAAAAAACTTTTTGTACTTAATTTTTTAAAAATTACATGCTCATTAATGTCATGGAACATTTGAAAATTTGTACACACCAGAAGGTATATACTTTCAGTGATGATTCCCATCCTCGAATGATGGAATAATCCATCTATACAAACTTACAAACATTTTTTGTATAAATGCCCACCAGTTTGAAAAGAAACTTTCCAGTTACGAGTGCTGGTAATGCTGCTTAAAGCTTATAACAGGCATATGGTTGAATTGTGTTTGAGCCCGGAGGAATCTTTCGGTTCTGTCCATAGGCTGCTTCTGTGTCCATGTGACAGCCTGCTGAATCTGGGTTATACGCCTTTAGTGTTTTCTCTCAGATATAATGAAGGACGTGGTGGAGAAGCTATCGACAGGGATTTTCAGGTAAGATTAAAATCAGTACAGAATGTGAATATACTGTAAGCCTGAAAGGTGTTAACAAATCAATTACACGGCGGTACATCTTATCTGTCGTTCTAACACTGAGTGACTTCAGCAGTTTAGATTAATTAGGGTTTAGAGCTGGGTCCTTTCCATTCCATAAAAACAACTAACTTCTAATGTTGCATTAATGTTTTTTAGCAAACCTAAATACATTACAGTGTATTCTGTATATAGCATTTCACGCACAGTTAAGTGACACATATAAAATGTATTTACATGCTTACGAGGATAAAAACATATCCTTAATATATCATTTGAATATTTTATAGGCCAGTGTTGGAAAACCCTGTGCCATTGTACGAAGCCACGGTTTCTATGGAGATGGTGCAGAGACGACAAGTCAGGAAGCGAGTTGTGGTGAAGCTTTAAACATCCCAGAACTACAAAGTCCAGCATTTCCAGATCAACTGTTTGAATAAAGACAAATACGCTGATTTATTTTCAGCAGTCATTAATATTAATGTGCATATTTCTGACAGATTGCAAAAGGTATAAATAACCTATAAAAATGTTGCTACAGTATATTAAATATTTTATAATGATCGTTATAAAAACTGCTTGTCTGATTTGTTCGTGGTGTTAATTAGAAATGCAACCTGAACCTGTTTTAAAGAGATAAAAGAGGTAGCACCACAATAAAAAAACAATATGTCTTGCTTTATATACTCATGCTACCAATATCCATTTTGGGAGGTGGGGGATGACTTGACTACATAATCACATCGTTCACATTCATTACATCCATGACTGACTATCGCGTGCACTTTCTCAGTCTTTGTTGATGATGATGGTTACAGATGCAACAGTTCCATGGGCTGAAAACATGATCCATGGGCTGAAAACATGAGCCCTAATGCACATGTAATCTAGAAAGTGTTTCACTCGCATTAACAGGCAGCATTAAATCTACTGTACATTATGGGCTCGAAAAAAAAAAACAAATAAGGTCAACCCCATCATGTCACCTTTTTAACAAACATGCTATAGTGCTTTCTTACACAAAACAGAAACAGTCCACTTGAAGACATTTGTGACCCGTCACATTAAATCAGCTATTAAGTCGCATTTTGGGTGATTTGAGATACTGTATGCGTATATTTTCAGATTCCTGGTTCAATAAGCTCCATGTGTTTGTTTTTATATACCCAATTTATTACTGTATCATATCCGGTTGCCGAGATACATGTATGGCCAATGTGAATTTGTTTACAATCTACTTTTATACAATCTATAAATCTATTTTTTCAAACATTTATTAAATGAGGATTCTGGATTCATTTTGAAACCTAATTTTCCCTGCTATCCCGAAAATATAACTTCGCAAGCAGAGCGGCTTAATGTTTTTCTACCGAAACTCCACGTTGCAATCCAGCATATAGGTCGATTTATAATCTTTTACTACTGTAGGTACTTAAGGGGTCGGGTTACCAGCTTGATGCCAATCAGCTTAAATTGTGTTCATTAAAGTGCTTTAAAACTATGTTTTTCTGATTAAAACCTTCTCGATTCTGTTGAAGAATCAGGAACATAATGTATGTACGTCAACTGATTTTTGATAATAAAAATGAAGATTTGACACATTTCACTGTCTGCACCATATTGGCCGTAGCACAAAACCAATCTGTGCTACGTCAGACCAGACCTGATAAGACGCGTCACATTTGTTAAGTGTTAACAATCTGACGTGGATGAAAAATACCTGTTAATGTTATCTTTAAACTTTAAAAAGAACTAGAAAGGGTTGACCCTGCTCGCCCAGTGATCGCCAGAGCCTTGCTCTTCATGTCCATTCCAGACGACAATGTGTCAAAGATGATGAAGAAACACGGAATAACTGCCTATTTATAAACCAGATGGACTAAACTCCAAATCTTCCATAGTGACTTTTTTTTTCTCTCCCACCAATAAGAAATGTCAAAGTTCCCTTTGCTCAGACTTGGCTCTGCGCTCCGGGTCTTGGCGGGAACACAAATAGTGACAATATCCTCTGGCTCTTTTAATGTTCCATGTTCTAAATCCTGCTTGGTTGCCATGGCGATGACTGAGGCAGATTGTTTCGGAGAAGTTGTTCGGACTGTTCTAGAATGGCTCGTTCCTCTCGCCTCAGACTCTCGACGACGCCGAGCTGCTCCCGCCGGGTCCCGTCAGCAGCGTCTCTGAGCTGAGCTATCTGAAAACACGAACGAGCTAAAGGTTACAGGACTATAAATCCAAGTAGGTTTGTATGACCAATGGTACCATGAGCATTCTGTTCATTTTTTAACAGTGTTTATTTTAAAAATGTAATTACTCATGAAATACTTTTGCATTGAATTTGCACACATCCAAAAAAAATCCACTCAAGCAACAATTATTATTATTAAGTATTTTTCACAGTCTAAAATGTTGAAAGGGTTTAAACTGCAAAGGGAGGTCAGTTTTCAGGTCATGCCAAGACTGTAGAGTTTGTTTATGTGGATTGAGAAACACAATGGCACAAAGGTTTCTTTCAACACCATAAACACGGGGCCAACATAAACCAGACGCAGCAGATTGTTTGGGTGCAACCTGGACCTACAGTCAAAACATTTATTTCTCAACAGCAGTAAGACAGAACCGCAACAAATCAACAAACAGAGGAACATTTAATCATTTTCTGGGCACCTAAAGTTGTCGTGTTTCTTATGTCGGATGTTTCACGTGTGCTTCTGTGTTGGATGAAGAGATTTGGCTGAACTGGCTTTATAAACAAGGAAAACCTGTTGCGAACTTAAATGACTAGCATCGCAACCTGGGTGTATTACCACCTCGTACTTAGTGTTCCCAGGACAGACTCCACAACTCGGCACCCTGGATCATCTCCCATTCTGATTTACTGTTTCAAAACCAAATACACCAATACACGGTGTAATAAAATCACATTTAATGATAAATACTCACCCTCGCTAGTGCGTTGCAATTGTCATCCCAGAGATGCTGGCATAGCATGTGGGCCTTGAGATTGCACCACTCCTCTCTGTCCTGGCTCACTGATGCCCCCAGGAGGACACTTTTCCAACAGGAACTGGAGAAAAACATGTTCGATATGTATATGTACAAGTCTTATGCAAAAGTTTAGGCACCCCTTGATAAATAACAGATTTTGGTGATTTTTTTTGTGTGTGTGAACAGATTCACAATGTTTTCAGCAAACATTGATGCATAGTTACTTGTTATGTCATAAATTGAACAAAGATGAAAAAAAAAACAGCTCTTTTAAGGTCTACCCACAAATTTTCAATGATGTTTAAATCAGGGGACTGTGATGGCCATTCCAAAACCTTTCTTGTCTCTTGAGGTATTCCATAGTGGATTTCGAGGTACCGGTATGTGTAGGATCATTGTCCTGTTGTAGAAGCTATCCTTTTTTCAGCTTCAGTTTTTTTACAGCTTGTTCGCTTCAACAATCTGCTGGTATTTAGTGGAATCCATTTTTTACTCCACCCGTGCAATGTTTCCTGTGCCACTGGGCCAATACAACCCCAAAGCATGATAGATCCACCCCCATGCTTAATAGTTGGCAAGGTGTCTTTTTCATGAAATGCTGTTCCTTTTTTCAAACAGTTC
The DNA here is from genome assembly GCA_026413445.1 of Dolichallabes microphthalmus. Lineage (NCBI taxonomy): Eukaryota > Metazoa > Chordata > Actinopteri > Siluriformes > Clariidae > Dolichallabes > Dolichallabes microphthalmus. The sequence continues at coordinate 7,192,888 of JAOTQY010000025.1, read as the reverse complement.
TATTTTAACTTCATCAATCAACAGCACTTGTTTCCAAAACGCATCAGGCTTCTGTAGATGTTCTGTTGCGTACTTCTGACGTTGGATTTTATGATGGTGGATGCAGGTAAGGTTTTCTTCTGCTGACACTTCCATGAAGGTCTTGTGGAACGGTGCACTGAATCTTCCAGCAGGTTTTTTGCAGTCAAATGGGGGTTTTGATTCGTCTTTCTGACCACCATACGAGCAGTTCCCTCTGAGTTTTTCTAGGTCTTCCAGATCTCATCTTGACCTCCACAGTTCCCCTGTCATCAACTGCCATCTCTTAATTATATTTCTCACTGTAGAAACACTTTGCTATCTTTTTGTAGCCTTCTGCTGCATTGTGGCCATCAATAACTTTCATTATACAGCTGCTTAGAGGAACCCATGGTTGTTGAGTGTCCGCAAGTATTTGTAAAGCTTTGAAATTGCCATTTAATAATGACAGCTGTTGCCATGCATCAGATCTAAGGTCTGAACCTGAAAGAATCTGAGACTCTGGAACTCTTAGGGTGCCCAAACTTTTGCACAGTGCCATAATATATATATATGTTGTTGTTGTTGGTCTTTCAACAAAATTTCAAAATTTTTAAATTTTTTTTTTTTTTCCTTTCCAAGAGAGACTTTTTCATTAAAAAAAAATTTAAAAATCACCAAAATCTGTTATTTATCAAGGGTTGCCTAAACTTTTACACAAGACTGTATGTATTTGCTTTTTATTGTCTTCAGGGGCCAAACTGAATATCAAGTAGGCAGCATGATGATTATATTATATTACGCGGACCAGCTAATGTGTCTTACTATTGTTCTGGTTTTAGGGACAGTAGCCTAAGTGCTGTCATTAGCCTCCAGGACGGTCCGTCCACACCAAACGTCAGGTTTCTGTAACGGAGAGAAAGATCAGACACAGATTATATAAGATTGCCTTTCATAATAAAAGTCCTGGAACTTTGGTACTTATTATCTGCCACGATGTTGGCCGATTTACTATTCAGCGCTAAAAAACTAAAACTAAACCTTAGAAAGTCATTGTCCTTCAGGAAGAGAAGTTTCTGCTGTAGCTGTCCATCTGCTTCACTAAAACACAACTTCAGAATATCTACAGAAAGCAATAAAATATTTTTTTTTTAAAGAGTAACCAGCACACATCCCGCGCACTATATTAAAAGTCCCAGCATCCTCACCTAAGTCGACATACACCACGCTGTGCTGATTACCGGAGGCGACAAAACCATATTCCAAAAGGAGCCGCTGGTTGTCATGGGGACCGTAGCAGATGAAGGCTTGCTGGAATTTTTTACAGCCGCGAACACTTCTGATCTCATAGCAACGGGACAGCTCATTGAACCCTGCATGAACCTGACGAGAAGAGTATAAATAGCAGTGCTTTTGTAGAGCTCATGACATCTGTCCAAAACAGTCTCTCTCTTTACAGGATGTCTTTCCATGGAACATAAAAAACATGGAAAATAAGAAGGAACCCAACGCAGAGGCAAAAGAGCATCTAGACTTTGAACTAGACGTCTCCCCAGACTCGAGAGACGGTGCAATATGAATGTAAATGTAGATAGTAATTATCCAAAAACTGATTACATCATCATAATAGCACACAGCAACATGATTACAGTAAAAATTTATTTCATTTCCCCCCTAAAATTTAATCTAAAGGAATAAGACATTTGTATTTTAATCCATTTATGGTGGATTTATATTACTGCAGTATATTTAATGCTGCGAACCGTCGACGCTACAATTCGGGATAAACACTTTATTCCCTGATGTAAACAGCTATTTTCTAAATCTAACCTTTCAACAGGATGTACTGAATGTCCTGAAGACAATCCCATGGATGTAAAAATTGAATAACAACAGCTTTAGCTCTGACTGTCAAAGTGCTCACACTGGAGACTCCTTCCATGAATGCATAATAATTACTTCTCCTTAAATAAAATGCAACTTACGCTGCCAGTTATACTGTAATGTAATGTATTTTGTTTTTTGGATAAAATGATGCAGATCATCCAACATACAGAACATGCAAATGGGTTGTTACTATAGAAACCATAATCTGCTCTATTAGAACATTAACACGAACCTGTAATTTCTGCCACAGTTATAGAAAATTTATAAACACTTATTTATACTTATTGTAGTATAATGGAACCTTTTGTATGACACAAGCACTATTGGTGCACATAATTCTTTTTTTGCGGGGGGCGGATTTTGGTTTACATACAACACAAGTCACTCGACCCAACCAGGCAACGAGTACCATTATTTCATGTTGGTACAAAATAACTGGAAACCATCGGTACTGAACTGCAATATTCCGAATCCTGGAATACTCTATATTCGAAGAAAAACTTTTTAGTCAACCTTGTCACAGGTAATATAAGCTGAGGACATTGCATCTTTAAAAAAACAAAGTTCTGCAAAGCCATAACTTCTTTAAAGTTCTTCTAACAGCGCTGCTTCAAGCCACCACATCCGAACAAGAGTTTAAATTCTCTCCCAAGCAAAGCGAGACAGAGCATTTGTTTTACCTGTACTTCAGGACAATGGTTTAGTAAGTCCAGATAAGGTGCCATCGCGAAGACATCCTTCTCCCGTGAGAGGAAATCGCTCTGGGCATGCTCCATATACACCGTACGGGTATTGACACTGCACCATGCCCATCGGACTACATCCTGACTGAACACTATCTCCACAGGCTGAGTAAAAATGGGCTGAAGGGACGAGAAGAACGGCAGCGAAGACGAATAAAGCTCCTCAAAGTGTTCTTTTTGTATAATCGCCTTTTTCCGAACATCTGGTGGCAAGAGGTCCATGATGTCACTTGAGAAGTAAACCGGGCATGTGTAGGATTTGGGGAGGACTTTAATGTAAGGGCTCCATTCTGCCGTGTCTCCATAGTATCTCTCAGCAATGAGGAAAGAACAAAGTGCGATGAGAGGAGATACTGGCGGCTTCCACCTGTACAGACGAAGGACATAGAGGAAACGGTTATGCTAATGTGTCACGCTTCCTTCAAAGAAAAAAATGAGTTAAAGAGGGTCTTTCAGTAGTGTAATAGATCAGATTTGGTGCGTATAAGTTACTCCACACCAATTAATTCTACACAAAATCCTCAAATGTCTGTACTAGAACTTGTACTGTCGCACAATTACACATACTGTCTTCTTCTTTGTCTTTCGGCTGTTCCCTTTCAGGGGTCGCCACAGCGAATCATCTGCCTCCATCTAACCCT
>JAOTQY010000025.1:7176163-7186730 GCA_026413445.1 Dolichallabes microphthalmus | reverse complement strand
TTTTTACCGCATGTTGTCACATTTTTAGAGCCTGCCAATCGGTCGGCTGTTTCGATCATCGCTGATGCGTTCGAGTACTCGTGCACATCCCTAATTATAATTGTAATAATTGTAATTCCCCGTTAAGTCCCATCATGTTTTTTTTTGTTTGTTTATTTAAAGATGGATGTGTTGGAAGAGATCCACACACCCTTTCAAACACCCCTCATGACTCTCTGAAAATGCATGTCAGTCAATCCGAGTTTATATGGTTTCCACTAGACTGGTAAGTCAGTGGTCTTAAGCCAGTTATGTTACACAGATATTACTGACGGCATATATTGTTCAAATCCTAGTCCTAAATTACATTGAGAATTACACTGCTGCTGACACACACCATATCATCATCATTCCATCCTCACTGTTTCAAATCATACTGCTGCGGTCATACCTGCACTATACTTTTACATTTCTGAATAATTTTATACTTCACGGTTTGCCCTTCTCTCTCTCTCACTCACTCATTCACTCACTCACTCGTCATCTATACCGCATTATCCTGTATACAGGGTCGTGGGGGACCTGGAGCCTATCCCAGGAGACTTAGGGTAGGTATGGCCAGATGAACCCTTGCATAGGTGCCAAGGCTTCCCAGCCAGTAGTTTCATTCAAGAGCTCATTGTACAGTTGTCTAGTGGACAAATGTTGTGTAGCAACTAGATCATAACCACAAGCATCACAATTAATGCGTACATGCAGCTGAACTGTTTAAGGAAATGTTTATGCACATAATTCAACATCTCTGAATCTTTGAAAATTAACAGAAGAGTCTACGAGCCTATACTTCACCGCCGATCGAGTCAGTCATGTAATTCGTAGCACGGAAAATGCGAAGCTTTGTTTGTCATTGATGAATTTGGGAACGGCAATTAACTTAATCTGCTTGTCTTTGGACTGTGGGAGGAAACCGGAGCACCTGGAGGAAACCCACCGGGACTGGGAGAACATGCAAACTCCATGCACACAAACCCCGAGGCGAGAATCGAACCTGGACCTTGGAGGAACAAGGCGGCAGCGCTAACCACAACGCCACCCCAGCGCCATAGTTTACGCCTGTGTTCCTTACAATTCTGATTATTTTATAACTTTATTTCCTGCTTACAGTTTTATTTAATTGCAAATCCCATCCGTAGTTTAACTGTATTTTCTAGGGCGATATTTTCATTTGTAGTGTAATTTTTCTTTTTTAGGTCACAGACAGTTATATAAGCATTTCACTGTGTGTTATACTGTGTGTGGTTGTGAATATGAAAAAAAGGAATTTGATTTTGGAATAAAAAATGTAGTGTAGTCAAATGTGAGATTGAAGAAAATTCATAATGTTCATCTGTTAGTCGCTGTTTGGCCAAATACTTGAGTTACACATTCATCAGTGTCCCACTAAATAATCAGAGTAGTGTTGATTTACACTTGCTGAAATGTTTTTGCTTCTCTATCCGCCGTTTCTGAGCCTCCTTTTCTTCTCTCGCATGTGCCAGTGGCTGATAAAACACCTTTCGGGATCCAGGCTGATGTGACGCTCAAGACTAATTTCTTTGCCACCAGAGACATGTGCAACGAGTTCCTCCCCATCATCAAGCCGGGAGGTGAGTCAGATAATCTTCTTTGTTTCAACACACAGCCGAGCAGGTGTATTACTTATAAATAAATGAATAATAAATAAATGCATTTGAATATAAAATTAAACGAATGCAAATCTGATATCTTATTGTACAAAACTGGAATCGACGTTTCTTCCTCCTCGTAGGAAGGGTGGTGAATGTTTCCAGCGTCATGGGTTCCATCGCCCTGAGCCGCTGCAGCCCGGACCTCCAGGCTCGCTTCCGGAGTGACGACATCACCGAGGAGGAACTGGTGGGGCTAATGGAGCGCTTCGTGACGGATGCTAAGGAGGAAGCTCACGCTCAAAGGGGCTGGCCCAACACCGCGTATGGCATCTCCAAGACTGGCTTGACCACCCTGACCAGGATCCACGCCCGGAAACTGACGCGGGAGAGACCTGGCGATGAAATCCTGTGCAATGCCTGCTGTCCAGGATGGGTGAGGACCGACATGGCAGGGCCAAATGCTACAAAGTCACCAGACGAGGGCGCCATCACTCCAGTCTATCTGGCTCTGCTGCCTCCAGGGTCTAAGGAACCCCATGGGCAGTTTGTGTCAGAAAAGAAGGTGCAGCCATGGTGATCAGGTTCGATTCTTCTGCTCGACCATATAATAAGCTAATATAATATCTAATGTATGTTGCAGCTTAAAAGTTTTGAAGCTGCTGACTGTGTGATACCACATGTCACATGTCGGGTAGTTTCCTGTTTTTCTGTGCTTTAATTAGACTTTATCATTAGAACACTCCCTGCTGAATAAAGCAAATAAATAAAATGTTATTCTGCCTAGTTCACTCAACTAGACCAACCAGATAAGAAGATTTATTGATTTATTTATTCGAATCAAGCTAACATGCTATAATGATACGATCCTTGCACTTGTGCCTTATTCTGCTTATTATATTAATATGGTAAGAATTGATCATTTTTATCATCGCCATAAATTTTAAGCATTTATATTTATGGCTTGTGGACTATAAATCAAAAATAAAGTTTTTTACACATTGATGTTTCTGTCACTGTACAAATGTTAACTTCATTTACATGTTATATAAACATGTGTTTCATACTTGAACACACATCTGTCCCTGGCTGCTGATCATACACTAAATAAAAGATTTTTCTATTCAATGGACTTGAGAATTATTGACACCCATTATGAAAGCAAGAAATATAATAAATATATTTAATGAGTGATGCAATCTAGGATTTTATTTTTCAAGTACAAAATAATTTATAAATACAATATTAGAAAAAGGAAAGGTGTGGTTGCAAAATGATCAGCACCCCTAGTATTTTATGAGAAATGTTTCACACCAACTCCAGTATTAATGTTTTCTCCCGGTACTAGGTGGGTTTCCTCTTTTGGTTTCCTCCCACAGTCCAAAGACGTGCAGATTAGGCTAACTGGTGTTCTCCGTAGTGTGTAAATGTGTGCCCTGCAATGGATTGGCACGCTGTCCAGGGTGTACCCTACCTTGTGCCCCAAGTCTCCTGGGATAGGCTCCAGTCCCCCGCAACCCTGAATACAGAATTCTTTCATTTTTTACTAATCAACAGTTTACCATAAAGTATCTATACAACTGGGTTGAAATATTGAGTCTGACCAGTGATCTCAATCCGGCAATGAAATCAATAAAATATTGGTAAGAAAAGATTTTTGTGATGTCACTTCATCGGTGCTGAGCTCGCCGGGACAGAATCATCATCTGTGAGGGTGTATACGACCAAAACACAGTTATTTATATGTTAGTTAATAATAATAATAATAATGTAAAATGTTATTTATTCATATTTCTAGTAGTAATACTAAAATTGGTGTAAGCTTCTTGAAATATATGACCTGTTAAATTGTTGCTTAAATTTTTAAAGCAAAAAATCTGTAGTGTCCGTAACCATGTCAAATTCATGTTGCAACATCTTAATAATTTAGCATTTTGGAATAATGTACTTTTTCAGGTTTATGTCTAAATCTAATTTGGCCAAGTTTCATCTGAGTGACAATTATGATCTTTGGAAGATTTGAATTCAAAAAAGGGTTACGGACACTACATAAAAAGATGAAATTGTATTAATCAGAAAATAAGAAGCATTAAGTATTAAGTTACGTTGGCTGGTAGTATGTTTTGGCCGATACCATGATTGGGATAAAAAGTTAGGGGGATGGGTGGAATGATTGTAATTTGGTAGAAAATTCATGTTTTGTTTCCTACAAAGATTAGCAGCAATATTTTCGCTTTTCACTGCATTTTATTTGTTTGATATTCAATGCAAACAATAAATGTGTTAATCATCTACTAAATAGACAAGAAATATAAATTACAAATGTTTTACTTTGCATTACATTATGCATTGCATTATGATATGTTGAAGAGCTGGACATGATATTAATAGCATGCTTTGAAATATTTTCCTCTTTATGTAATTGATGAATCCTGAATGCTAGATATAGGCCTGCTAGGGTCTGGGGGTTTTATCAATATAAATTTGAGGCAAAGTTTCCATTTTTTCCCCAGAATTATCCTATAAAATGTTCAGGTATGGACGAAGCACCTTTTGATACTTTGTCCTTTGTTAATCCTCAACCCATTCCCCTGTTCTTTCCCAGCTCTGCTTGAGAAGACAGGACTATAAACATCTCCAGCATCTACTGTAAAATAATCTTAGAGAGATATTAAACGGCATTTGCGATTCTTTATTGCTCCCTCTGAGCTCGTATTACTGAGGGCCAGACAGCACTTCTGGTGGTCACTATTTGTGGAAAGCGCAGCTTCGAAATCATGCAGTCGAAAATTTTGCAGAAGGAACAAGATGTTCTGCAATTGCAAGCTGCCTCTTTTTTGACCTCGCATGTCCTCGCGTTACTGACGTGATCGTGCTCTAAATGCAGAAGGATGTCTACAGTCTTTAGAGCAAATATCTAGTGTTAGTTTGATATTGGAGAAGATGGCAACTCGTAAACACGGAGGGGTACCTCTGAGCACGGTAAGTACCCTGGTAGTGCTTTTCTCCACACTGCAAACACTTTACATTAAGTACAGTGGCTTAAAACATTAGATAATGAAAATAGCACTAATATGTAATTGTGTATGATTTGCAGCCCTTCTTTCAATTGTTTTGAGATCGATAGATAAATAGAATCACTAACCAGTTTCTATTAACAATGCACCACAGTATGTATTTGGTGCTTGATTGTTGATTAATTTTCTACAACAGCGGCTCTGACAATAGTCCTAGCTTTAAGCCTAATGAGCTCATTCTAATGAGTAACTACTTATACAGCAGATGCCCCAAAAGGATTGCTTACAGAGACAGGGACAATCTAATAATAACAATTTGTACATAATTCCTCACACGTTTCAACCCCATTTTCATAATTCTTTCATCTTATAAAGCTGCTTTGCCATAATGACATTGTTAAAAGTTCTGTATAAAGAAGACTGAATAAAATTGAATTGGGGTGGCTCAGTTTGTTTGTGATAGTTAGCACTGTGGCTCCACGCCTCCAGGGTCGAGGGTTCAATTCGCGCCTCGTGTGTGTGCATGGAGTTCCCGTGTTCCCCCTGTGCCTGGTGGGTTTCCTCTGAGTACTCCACTGAGTTTCCTTCCACAGTCCAAAGACATGCAGAGTGGGCTAATTGGTGCTCCCTTAGTGTGTGAATGAGTGTGTGTTGTATGTGCATTTGTACCTGTGATGGATCGACATTTAAACATCCAGAATGCACCTCGCCTTGTGTTCCTGAAGTTTCCTGGGATAGACTCCAGGCTAAGCAGTATAGAAGATGAATGAATTAATTGAATTGACTGTGAGAAGATTTTCATCTTTGTGCTTTCTAACAATCAGAGGTTTCTGATGCTGTTAAATTTTTTCGTCTTATTGACTTCAAGAAAAAAAAACAAGAGACGTTGGTGATGGAACACTTGTTTATAGTTACTAATGTACTGTATAGTGTAAGTGAACAGGACCTAACTTAACATTAAACATAAGCATAGGGAGCTAAAATGTATGATGTGTCACTCTTAGAAAGTTTTTAATTTCTAAGAATGTGGTGCTGATGAGGGACCAGTTCCTCGCTTCGACCTAGGCCATAGAGACCACACCACCATCACAATCCTGGGCGAGCACCCACCAAAACCACAGACCCGCATCACATGTTGCCGCCACTACTGTTTAACCAACCCACCAGACCACCATGCAATTGCTCAGGTGAATCTTGCTCAGGAAGGAAATTTCGATTTCTGGTTCAGAAGTATTGTTTTCTTGGCGATGGCTTGGGAAGTAAGAAGTGGATTTCTATATTTAAATGGGAGAGGGTCAATTTATGTAATGTTAACAAGTAAACACAGGGATGGAGATTGGGAATTCTATAGCTCAAAATAGTGGAGAGCTAATCTGTCACCAATTATCATTTGGCAAACCCAAGCGACATGAAAGGAATCGCCTGTGCTGCCTATAGTGCATTGTGAATAGGTGTCTGTATGAGTGAGCAGGGCTCCAAGTCTAGTTCGAATTTTGTCCAGTTCTTTTGTCACATTCTTAATCCGGTCTGAATTATTACATTCTTTATGCATTCATTAAATCAAAAGCAGTTACTGCCTTATCCTGGTCAGTGTCACAATGGATCCCGAGTCTAAGCCAGGAGTGCTGAATGGGAGGCAGGTGTAAATCCTTAATAAGTTTCCAGTTACTTGCAATCACAATACAAGTGCAAGGTTATGTATTTCCGGCTTACCATAGCAACCCTTGAGTACTTATTTGGCTTGCAAACAGCAATGAATAAAATCTGATAAATATGCAAACATGCCGATAACTCAAATCCCTCAGACTCCCCAAAACCTCGATTATACCCATGCATCAAAATGCACCAGAAGATGTCTTTTTTTGGCATTTTAAGAGACAAAAGCTTAATAGATAGATTGTATTTGATGTGCAAAATATGCAATAATCTCCTCTGAACAGTATTGAGATGTGTTTTGTTGTGGCAAATTTCGAGGACTTTCCTACAATTTTCAGGCAGAAAACTTTGAGTAGAGAACAAGCAAATCATGTTAATTGATGACAGACTTGGACAAATCTGAACTGGCCAGTCTTTCAGACAGGAGACAGATAGACAGATGCCCCACGAAGTCATATTCCCTAATTTAACATGGGTTTATATACCTGACATTTACCTTGTTGCTCCTCCTTGTTTCTTTGTTTAATTCAACTTTTCTATCAATTTTCATTAGATGTTCATTAGATCTATTCGTATTATGGTTGTTTGGGCTTAGATGAGTGACAGCTCCCAATTTCATTTTTCCGTCCCATTGTCTTATCTTTGTTCCTGAATTATTCATGTGTGGTTTCCTCGTCTGCGGAGACCTGGGCTGGTGTGTACACCTTCCTGTCCTAATAGATACAATTATCGTTTGATTAGAGAATTGGCAGCTCTCATTTGATAACTAGAGGTGGTGGTGGATGAGGTCTGGCTCTCCCTGTCTGTGGGCACCCAGACAGACCTCATTGACTTCTTGCCATACTCTACTGAATCTGATGGCTCCATCAGCCTTATTAGTCTCAATCTTGCTTCCCCAGCTCGTATGGAGACCCTTCTGGCGATTTTAAAGACTATGATATTTCTTCCTATTGATTCTTTGAACCGTTATTGCTCAGAATATTAAATGTCTTCGCTAAAAGGGGAAGTCTGGCCATCTGTACTCGGTGTCCAGTAAAAAAGAGAACTGAAAGGTATTGCACTTTTTGTTAGTATATGTTAGCCGGACTTGGGTCTATTTTTATATACTGTTCCTCATTTCTCACATTGCTGTGCCTGGGTCATTCTTTGGGTTATGTTTTAAAGTTTTATACATGTTATATAACAATATCAAATAATCACTTTCAAACAATATAGTGATGTAAGTGAGGTAAGTTAGTAGAGTTAATATAATGTTAGTTTTAAATATTACATTATGTTATTATTTTTTATTTATTATCTTTCTTATCAAGGCTAAGATATAGGTTTGCTCAGAGTTGCCTGATATCTGATATATAATTGAAATCTAATGAAAATTTCCACATTCTGCTACTTATGCTCTGTAAAGTCTTCATAAAGGCTCTAATCTGAGGTGCTGTTTGTTAATTGGTGATTGCTGAGGCTGATAACTCTAAATGAATTTCTCCACTACAGCAGAGGTACGTTTTGGCCTTGCTTTCCTGGGATGGTCTTCATGAGAGCCAGTTTTATCATGGTGCTTGATGGATTTTGCCAATACATTTTCCTTGCAAGAACAACACTGTTGCAAAAACTGACTGTTGTTGCTGTTGTTACTTAAAAAATAAAATAAAATCCAGTACAGTTCCAAAATGTAGAACATACAGTACTTGTGTCCAAACGTTTGTCTGGCACTATATATTTAGCTATCAATAAAAGCTATCTATAACATGATTAAATATTCATGTTTTTACCTCCTACAGCTCAATCCTAAATTTCTTCATACAAACTCAACCAGCCATACCTGGCCCTTTAGTGCTATTGCTGAGCTGATTGGTGAGTTGGTAATCCATCTTTACACAGATCTTTGATCAGCTAATTAACCCTGTGAAGGTTTGAAACATGTACCTTAAAATTTATACAGTTGTGCTCTAAACAAATGTATATTTCCCATTATCTTTATAGGCTTCCTTAATCTCTATGATTTGATGACAATTATGTTACAGATAATGCTTATGACCCAGATGTTCGTGCCAAGCAGTTCTGGATAGATTGGACACGCATCAAAAACCAGGACTGTCTCTCATTTATGGATAATGGAGCAGGAATGACAAGAGTCAAACTCCATAAGATGCTCAGGTAACAGCGAGTGCCGTATGCCATTTTTGACGACGCAGCAGTCATGGTAGGACAGTTATGTGCCATGGAAAGTGCCACGGAAAACGCCCAACTATTGCATCCAATATACCCTCTCTTATTCATTTATGTGTCGGAAAATGTCTAGTCATCCAATAAATACATACAGATACAGGTCAATGACCTGGTTAAATTTCACATTTGTGACTCTGGTTTTCTCCCATAGTCCAAGGACATTCTGATTAGATTACTTGGTGTTTCCAAATTGCCTGTAGTGTGTGTGTGTGTGTGTGTGTGTGTGTGTGTGTGAGTGTGTGTGTGCCCTGCGATGAATTGGACCTCCTTCAAGGGTATACCTTGTACCCTAAGTATGTATCTTGGGATAGGCTCCAGTATATACTGTAGGATAAAGCGGTATATATGACAAGTGAGTGAGTGAGTGAGTGAGTGAGTGAGTGAATGAGTGAGGAAAACACCACCATTAAACTGCATTGAAATGCTAACACAAGAATTTTTTACATTTATGCAATATTCTTTCAGCTTTGGTTACAGTGACAAGAAGGCTGTGAAAGACCATGTTCCAGTCGGCGTCTACGGCAATGGCTTTAAATCGGGTTCCATGCGCCTGGGGAAAGATGCGATCGTCTTCACTAAGACCAGAGACTCAATGAGTGTAGGGCTGCTGTCACAGTCTTACCTTCAGGCCATAAAAGCTCAACAGATCATGGTGCCCATTCTGACATTCAGGCGAGATGAACAAAACCTGTATCCTTTACAAAACTTTTGTAGGATTTTAATTATAGCACTAAGGAAGGAGATTTTTGGAACCATTTACTTCTTGTTTGCGCAACATTGAAATGACTGTGCGAGTACGAGTAGAGTAAACAATCCACATCAAATTTTGCCTTAAGCTTCATCATTCGTCCACGGAAACTATTTGGATGAATCAGAAGGCTTTTGCGGACGATGCAATTAGTGCATCCAATCACCCAGGTGGCTCATCCACCCTATAGTCCAGATTTGGTGACATATGACTTCTGGCTTTTTCCAAAACTTAAATCAACTTTAAAAGGGAAGAGATTTCAGGCCATTTAGGAATATATGACAAAGCAGCTGATGGCGTTTCCAACAAAATGGTTTTGAACAGTGAAAGAGATACTGGGAGGCATGTGTGAGGTCCCAAGATGCCTACTTTAAGGGGGACTGAGGCATCATTGTTCTATGTACAATGTTTCTTGTTTCTTCTTCAATAAATGTCTCTACTTGTCAGATTACATGAATGGATATTAATCAGGACATCTTTATTGGTCATTGGAGTTTAATTACAATTTTGCAGTTCAAATGATTAAGACGGAGGACTTGATTCTCCTCAAGTGGTGTGAGTCAAATATGAGACAAAAAGTCATGTATATATAATTAGCTATTTAGTGATCTCTCTTTAATGTCTTCACCTGTCTTAACATGGCTGAAAAAATGCCATGGTTGGCTAGGGATACTTTATCTCTCTACTTTGGAAAGACTGGGATAACGGGTACAAACTTGGCAACCATGTTTAAATTTATTTCACCCTTGACAGTTAATGTCCACAGACCAGAGGACGCAGCCAGTCTAGATGCGATCCTGAGACACTCACTGTTTAATACAGAGAAGGAGCTGTTCAATGAGCTGCGTGCCATTAGCACTGCAGGACCCACCGGCACACGCATCATTATCTGGAATCTGCGCACGTGAGCTATACGTTTATATACCAGAGTTGTCCAAATGAAAGTGCTTCCCACTAATTTGAAATTAACCCTAGGGGTTAATGGTGGGGGTGTTGATGGTGCAGTCTGGGTAATAAAAGGAGAGATTATTAGAAGATCAGTGGAGCAGTAGTTACAGTAGGTAGCTTGTGTCCTGAAAAACCCCCATACAAATATAGCTAGCAAACATCAGAACGTGACAGTGACAAAAACTAGCTACATAATGCTGAACAAAATTTTTGTTTGAAGTTTTGTTTCTATTCAACTAAATATTGAAAGAAAATAGGCGGCACGGTGGTGTAGTGGTTAGCACTGTCGCCTTGCACCTCCAGGGTCCGGGTTCGATTCCCGGCCAGGC
>JAOTQY010000025.1:7139300-7152205 GCA_026413445.1 Dolichallabes microphthalmus | reverse complement strand
GGACACGCTGGAGGGACTATGTCTCTCGGCTGGCCTGGGAACGCCTTGGGGTCCCTCCGGAAGAGCTGGAAGAAGTGACCGGGGAGAGGGAAGTCTGGGCATCCCTGCTGAAGCTGCTGCCCCCGCGACCCGGCCTCGGATAAGCGGGAGAAAATGGATGGATGGATGGATGGGTAAAATTATTCAGTTATATATTGTAATCCTTTTGTGAGGCAATTCATTTACAAAGTATTTGCTACACTGACTACAAAATTTATTTAGTTTTTAAAAATTTAATTTTTTTTACATTTATGTATGCTTGCATTTTAGGTGGTAAAATGTTGCTGTTCATTTATAATCCTACAGGTGGTGCTGTCTAAACTATACACACAGCACAGCAAATTAATTTGCAAAGTTTGTTTAGAATTGTGAAATAATCAGAAAAAAAATTGTGATATTTACAGGATCGCAATACACCTAAGTATCGTGATTATAGTGTATCGTGAGGTCCCTGGTGATTCCCATTCCTCTTACACACACACACACACACACACAGGATCTGTCTGTGATTAGTCGGAATCCCAGTGGTGTGACCCAATCCAGACAACTAACAAGGCTTTATCAGTAGCTTCGTGACACACTCCCGACTTTACTCCTCCTTCTAATCACAGTTTGAGACAAACTGAAGAAAATTAGAGACAGAGCGAGACAGAAGTAAATAATGGAGAACGAGACGCCCCAGAGATCCGCTGCTAGAAGGAGCAGGAGGGATGAAGCGAGGGATTTGAGCCTCAAAAAGGAGATATACTCCTGCACGGAGACGGCTTCGGTGGAAATAAAAACCGAGTTTATTCTTCACACTTGTCAAATATCCAATGCATAAATTATGGCCATGTTACAGCGATGCTTAATAACCCACAGCAAACATAAAACGCATTTAGTTAGATGACAGTTTAGTTAACGCTAGGATATGCCGGCGCACAGTTGTAATTGTTTCATTATCTCACAGAGGCATGGGCAGATCTTGGTCGGTCGGCAGAGATATTCAATCGGCAAAATAATGAAGGAGGTGAGAGAGAGAGAGTGTGTATTTCTCTCCATTCAAAAAGGCTCCCTGTGTGCTGGTATGCAGGTTTCTGAATTAATCCAGCACATTCCTGGGGCTAATCACTTTTTGAATAGGAGAGGTGCGTTGTGTGTTTGCCTCCGTGCCGGGATGAGTGTAAATTTAGTTAAAGCTGCCTACAGACCACGATGGAGAGAGGCAAAACGTGATGGATGGATGGATGGATAGAGAGAAAGAGAGAGAGAGAAAGGGCTGGAGAGGGGGAAGGGGAAATAATGATGTCTTGGCTTTTTAAAGCACATCGGTATTCATGGCATGAAGGATGAGGGAGGGAAAAAGAGAGAGAGAGAGATGGAGTGAGAAGGATAGACAGAAATGCTTGATGAGGCGGGCTCAGGACTATATGTCTAGTAAGGATGATGGCCATCGCCACTGTGGTGGCATGGCGTAGGCGTAAATTCAGGCACAGCTGCATCACAGTGCCATCAAGAAAAGGAACTTACTTAAAAAGAAAAAAAAGAATATAAGTCGGAATCATTTTCTTTTGCTTCCTAAAAGCCAGAAAAATGTCATCAATAGGCAAGAGATTGTTTAATGCAAGCGTTTCTGTCACAGCGACGAACCCACTTCATCATACGCTCTCTTATTTGAACTGAAAGCGTGCGTGGCTGACAAATATACATCATGTGCTCTGAGGAAAACAAAATGTCGTTCGCATATTGAGCATTGGCATCCGCGAGCCGTCTGTGTGGTAGTTTCCTTCTCAGCGCTCGCGTGTTCTTTGCTGACTTTTGCAAACAAAGCCTGGAAAAGAGAGCGGAATAGAAATGACATGAAATCCATCAGAACAGAATGAAATGGAAATATGTTGGAAACACAGAGTATGATGTGATATAAGTCTGTTAACTCTGGGCATCTGTCTGACTGGATTGAACACAAAGCTCACTCAGAAGGCATGATGGCTTGGAGGTCAGCACTGCTGCCTCATATCTCCAGGATTGGGGTTTCAAATCTTGACTCCGACCTTTGTGCATGTTCTCTGTAGGCATGTACTCAGGTTTTCCTCCACAGTCCAAAGACATGCCTTGTAGGCTGATTCGTGTTTCCACATTTCCCAAATTGTATGAATAGGTGTGTTTGTGTGTGTACTTGCGCCCTGCAATGCCTTGGCCCCCCATCCAGGGTTTCACCTCTGTTGCGCCCTGAGCTCCTTGGGGTAGTCCACAGGCCCCCCTGTGATGGAAAAATGCTATAAATTAATGGTTTTCCATTCTTCTTAGACAACCGCCTGGCACTCAAACGTATTCGTTCTGTGATCCGAATAAAAACTGGAGTTTAATTTGTCTTCCTTTTGAAGCCTCAGCCAAAGTGTGTCACTCGCACTCAGGCAGTAGGAGATGGAGGAACCTCTACGCTGCATCTCTTAATCTTTCTTCTCTCCTTACATCTTACTGCCTCTGCAGCAGATGTTTGTCTAGTCAGGACGAGTCCACGTCATGTTTTTCCTCTCTTACCCTTTTGCACGTTGTACTCCTTCCTGTTGCCTTCTGCAAATCGCAGCTTTCTCCACACTCCATCAGTGATTGAGGACATTTTACCGCTCACATTCTCCGGCAACTGATTGCACTAGAACCCCCTCACACACAAGGTTTTAGGCTGACTGCAGCTCACTACTGATGCTGGCGAAGGAGAGGAAATCGAGCTACCTCTCGTTTATTCTCTCTGTCTCTTTCTCATTCCCTCGTTCTGGTCCATTCCCCTGCTCCTTCCCTGCGTTGATCATTGATGGGCTTAGCAGTGCCGCTGAGCTGGAGACTCAGGCCATCGATTGGCCTCGTAATCGCCATGGATTTCTGCTCAAAGTGGTGAAAAATTTGCCACGGCTTATGGCTAAGCAATTTCTAGACGCTAGCAGAAGAGGAGGTGAGATGAAATAAACGACGTGTACCAATAATTGATATTAAGGTCAATATGTGAACTTCAGTGCTACCAGGACAGGAGTCCAATCAGTATTTGTCTTTGAGCTCTGTTATCCTGATGCAAGGTGAGGGAGGGAAATATACAGAGATACTGTAGAAGAAGAGGAAGAACAGATCAGGTTGAAATCCTGTGAAAGCCTTAAGACATTCCCAATTCCAGCAATCATAATGCCTTGATGATTTTCTAAAGCTGTCTCAGAGCTCCAGGATCCTTGGATAGATCTTGAGCTTCAATTCTCGGCTATGGGTTTCCTCTAGGTTTCCCGGTTCCTGCTACTATTAAAAAAAATCTGCCGATTGGTGGATGGGCTATGCTGTGAATGATTGGGGCCAAGGTCCCACTTTGCTTTGTGTTCTCAAGATGGATGCCAGGCCTACTGATACCCTGATCAGGATAAACAAGCTATTAAATATGACTCAGTGATTTGCTTTAAGAATGCATAGTGTTTAGTGTTGTTCCTTTGGTATGTCATCTTTAAACCAGGTGTACCTGTATTAGCATGTGAAAGTTGCTCAGCCAGAAACCCATTTCTTCAACAGTATCAATGACGATTGATTTATGCTTCATTCAGAAGTTTCCAGAAGGTTGGACAAATACCTTGGAGGATTCAGAAAAGTCAGAACAAATATCCAAAACAGTGCACCAAATCTGACCCAGTACGAATACACTGTATAAAGATCGTGAGAACTGGAAGCTTTGACCTGATGGATGAATGAACGAATGAAGTTGGGCCAAAAACCAGCATTGGGCCAATTGTTGTCTCAGCCTCAGCTGCTCCACTCACATTGGGGGAGGAGCTCTTTTTATACGAGGTCACAAAGGGGGAAAATCTAATCGGCTTGTTTAAACTTGGGGCCCAAACAAAAATGTAGAGAATGTGTTTTTTTTGGAGACTCATCCTACAAATGACAAAAGTAAATTTTTGCATAATAGATACTTACCCTTTAAGCTTAGCTAACTTCTGTTTAAAAATAAGTGCCACTCTATGATGCTTTCACCCTGAAAACCATATTTCATCTAAGCTTGGTGTTTGATGCATATTCCACAGATAACCAGTAGTCATTCATAACCAGTAACTAGGTAGTACCTAGCAAATGAGATCTGCACACTATTGTGATTACGTTTTTTCTATTGTTAGCAGAATATTGTTTAATGGAAATCAGACCTGGTCTCAGTCAAGCAGCTAAAGGAAGTCTTCTACAGCTTGAGTAGTACTGAGTAGGCATTTGACAAATATATTTGGCTTTTGGTTTATCTCTCTTCCAGGTGGTTGTGCTTTTTTTTTTTTTTTTGCATTTATCCTCTTTTTTCCCAGTAACTCTTCCTAATTTCTTCCCCATCTGTCCCAGAGACTGTAATATGTGTTGAGATCCAATTTCATCAAAAACAGACCATGTCCAGACTGTCTGAGTCGTTCTCATTAAGACCAGAGGCTCATTACTTGAAGCCAGACATGCTAAACTGGGTGCGATCTTGGTTCAAGTTATTGTTACTCCACCTGGAGCCATTTTGGCTCCAGTCACCGCAGTTAGAGCAACAGAGCCCGACACGGGCTCTAAAGAATCCTCCGGATTTTGATTTCTACCACCTACCACATGTCACACATTGGCTTCGCCGTGAACACACCTGTTTCCCAGGTAGAAATCGGTTCATTAAGCACTGACGACAACGGAGACTTGGAGACGGTGTGCGCTTGAAAAGGGTCTTGCTGCCATCTTCCCTTGCGAGTATGTGTATGGCTCACATGGCTGCCATCTTGGACCCTGTTTCCAAGCACCTGTGACGGTTGTGTACACAAGGCTCGGTGTGTTACAAGCCTAATGGCCTCTGCGTGAATCTCAGCACTGACAGCAACAGTGGTTTCATTTGTTGCAATGAACTTATAGTATTGCTGTTATAGAAAAAGAAAAGAAGACAGATGAAGAAGGGGGAGGGGAAGGGAAAGAGAGAAAGAAAGAGACACAAAGACATGGAATAGAGGGAATTATTGGGAGGTAGCGAAAGAAAGAGAGATGAGCAAACACAGCAACAAACACAAAAAGCAGAGTGATCCACGGTGCGAGAGTGACATCGAGCCACAGCACAAGAGAAACTGAGAGATCACTTATCTTCTAAGTGGATCACCTGCCTGGATTGGTGAAGAAGTAGAGTGTTGTTGCCATGGCATTGCTGCTTGCATGCTTCTGCGTCTGGTGTGTAATCATCATTGATGCTCGCACTCCCCCTCTCCTCCTCAACACTTCCCTTATCCTAAGCTCTTCTCCTCCTTCTTTCTCTCCTCCTTTCCAAGACTCTCAGATCTACCCTGCTCTTCAGCAGATACTTCATTACAGCAACAAATTCTTCTGCTCACTTCATAATAATCAGACAATTAACGGATAGAGCAGAGACGCCAGACAAGAGAGAGGACATTTCCTCTCAAAAGCAGCGAGCGTAATTAATTTTACCTTGACAATAGCTTCTGTTAGGTTAGTTTCAACCTGCAGTTTTTTGCTTAACCTTATCCATCAATCACCTAGTAACCTTCGGTTAGAACTGTGTTTACATAGAGCAATGCATCCATTATATTAGCCTGGGTTGTATGCGATATGTTTTTTTTTTTTTTTTTACCTAGTGGCATATAACGTGGAAGTCAGGACTAAACATGAAAAATTTTATATGCCTAAAAATAAATGCATCTTCAGGTGAAGTTGGAAACTTTATACGACAACAATATAGAAAAACTAAATGGCTAAATTACACCAGTTTATACTGTAGATCAGCTGTAATGGTTGTAGTTTAAGGTCGCCGTCTGGTGAAAAAAAAAGTTTTTTAATTGTGACATTATTGTCCTAGATCAAAGACATTTGGGTTAAGACCTGTTCAACACCTTATTAAAACCTAGAAAGAACCATCAACTTTGAGGAAGAAACAAAAATCATGAATGTCCATCAAAGATCACTTATACACCTGGTGCAGTTGCAGAACTTTTAGCTATGTTTAATTGTGAAATCAAAAAGGATTTCCACACATAATATGTGATTAGAACGCAAAGGATTGGGATTAAACAGCTGTGTGGCAATAAGACAAACACTAGTGAGTGAGACTACTCAGGAAAAGGTTTGCAAGGGAGGATAACGATTGGACATTGGAGCAATGGACAAAGGTGCATTGGACAAATGGACGATGCACTCATCATACATAGTAGCCACTGTACAAGCCTCTGGAGGCAGTGGTATGATCTGGGTTTGCTTTAAGTTGGTCATGTCTAGACTCGTTTCAATGTTATGTGGCAATAAAATTAAATCAGCTGACGACCTGCATGTAGTGGAGGACCAGGTTATCACACCTATGGAGTTTTTCTTCTCTGATGGTACAGGCATATTCCAGGACTTAAATTGTGAAAGAGTGGTTCTGGGAGCATGAGGAATCATTTTTACACGTGAACTGATCACCATACCGCATGCTGTAATCAAAGCTTAACGCGATCGAAAAAAATCTTAGGTGTGATTGTTTGTACAGTGTATTGTAATTTGTACACCAGCCGCAACAATTCCATTATAAGTGGTTTTGCAGTAAACAGGCAAAATGTGTTGAAATTCTTGCTCATGGTGATTTCACATATGCCACATATCTAATATTGAGAAAATTTGAATAAATAATCAATATGAAGAGAATTCATAATTCCTAAGAGCAAAGAACACATCTGGACAATTAAAAAAACCCTCAAAGTATCCAAAATTATTCCTAGCAACAAATTATATTTATATCATATGCTAATGCTGGAATTCTGCAATGGAGTGCACTTAATATGACGTGGGAATTGGGAATGTGCTCTGGGATACGTTGGATTGCTTAGAATACAAATTTATTCATACAATAAGGAATAGATGTTTCATACTTTATTGGTTTATATAGGGATATCTTCGAAAATGTCTGAATTCTTTGGTGAATAGATGTGACACAATGTCTGTCTTAATAGATGAAATACTTCAATAGCTTCCCAACAACAGCCTAGACAGTTTGTTCAGGTTTCATCTTAAAATGTCTAAGGTCTCACTTAGCCTAGACCTGAATCTTTTAGAGCATGGAGGTGATTTCATTAGGTTTGTGGCTGGCTGGCTGAATGGTGTTAACCCTTAAAATGAATACCTCAGGTCACTAGTGAGCTGTAACTTGATTTGCACTTAGCTACCTCCGGCATTTTTATTTTTTTTTGATAGACCCCTAGATTTTCAATGTATTCATGTCATACCAATACACTATTTCAGTTTAAATTATTACTGCATTTAATAATATGTAGCATTATTATGTAGTCTACTTCTTGATAAAATATTTATGCACAAGGTCTAAGGAACAATATTTTCAAAGAATCATCAATCACTCGAACACTCTCTATATGGCTTATCCTGTACATTCCTGGAACCTATCCCCTGAAGCTGTAGGGTACGAGGCGGGGTACACCCTTGACAGGGTTCAAATTCATCGCAGGGCACACACTCACACATTCATTCACAACAGAAAGCAAAAGCCTATTACCAATGCAAATTAGCCTATTCCTCAAGTCATTTGCATGTGGGAGGAAACTCCACACACAGAGGGTTGAACCCTTGACCCCGGCCACTAAGGCCACCGTGCCGCCATCACCAAATATAATTTATTTAATTATAAAACAGACTATTTATATGATATTGTTTGAATTTGTTGTCTTCTTGTCTATCAGTTAAGCTTAAGTTCTTTGTGGAAACCAAAATATAATGTGGTCAAAGGGTTAAATAAGTCAAAAATACACCACATAACATTAGTTGAAATGCTGCCTGAATAAAGAACTGCACCATCGATTCACCAGCTCTTGCAGTGTGGCCATTTTTTTATTTTTTATCCGCCGCACTTTGCTGCTAGTGCTTCATGCCTCGGGTGACAGGAATCCAATTTCACCGTGTCTTCAGGAAAGAATATCTCAGGCTGATGAGAGCTATTGGGCATGTGGAAGATGCAGCTTCCGTCTCCTTATTCTTCTGCTGCTCTCAGGGACTCGTGTCCTTCTACCAGCCAGGTACATTCACGCAGGTGTCCCTGCCAGGGGTCAGAGCCAGCTTTGGGTTTTTGGAATAGGGATGTGTGGAAATTAATTGAGGCCTGTTAGAGGAAATAGACTTTAAGTGGCATGAGGCCAGTGAGGTCCATGTCTGCAGCGCTTCCTGTCATTGTCCATGTGAAAGCAGGGAATGCTAATCTGGACAGTATTTCTTGCAGACATGACGTAGGGAGTTTTGTTTTTAAATTTTTGTAGTGAAAGGAGTGAACACGGAGGATGTCGTCTATTTATCCTAATTATTTATATCTTGTTTTTGGTTTAAATAATAAAATCAGTGCTACAGTAATGTCAGGTCGTATTCAAGATTTCACATGATTTCAGTATTCATGATATTCACCATGACAGAGAGGAAAAAGTTCTTATAGCATTATGTGCTTGATGTTTCTGCATGGTGCTGTATAGGATTATGTCCTAATAAATTACCAACACAGTGGTCCTCTGCAATTTAGCAGTTCTGGAGGGCGAGTTCTTAAAGAGAAATTTCATATTGTGAAACTCATAGTTTCACCCATAGGAAATTATGTAAATGCAGATAATCCGTTCCAGCCACCAGAACATATTACCAATTTCGCTATAAACATATTTTTGCATATAAAAACAATCATGATATGTACATGAAGTAAAATCTTTAATAAATAGACATTAAACCTCACCTTACCTTAATTTATGATTTCTATAGCACTGACAGCTTTAAACATGAAACTGAAAATGGACCCGTTTTCTTCTTGCTTCTGTACTTGCTAACATTCTTGGGACCCATGGTGCTTTGTCTTAACTAAATTTTGTACAAATTGCAAAAATATTTATTTTTTTGTACGCTTACTTTGCTTGGCCTTCTACTGATGCAAACAGGTTTTGAACGAACTTAGCCAGCGTTCAATCTGTTGGGTTCATTCATATGCCGAAAATGCCTAATTTCTTGCAAAATTTCAGTTCTTAAGGGAAAAAATCATGAGGCGAGGTGTTCATATGCTGAGATCCCACTGCACATTTCAGGGTCATGTTGATATTCCCATTGGCTCAGTCTCATTTCGTTTGCTGGTAATGCTACCCTCAAAAGCAAAGTTGCAATTTATATTTACATTTAGGCATTTGGCAGACGCCCTTATCCAGAGTGACTTTTTATCTCTTTTTAACTTTAAAATAACTTATTTTATTGTAAATTTTTTAGCTCATTATACATCTGAGCAGTTGAGAGATTGAGATTCCTTGATTACATCCATTAAAGAAATACATAAAACATCACCTTACGTAGATATTTCATCTAGTCGACTCAGAAACTTGCACCGATAGCCAATCAGGCCTGTAAGTGTAACAGTGCATTAAAGTAGTTTTTTATGTGCTCTGAATAGAATAAACAAAAGACATGCTTTTATGTAGACATGCATGTTTTTTTTTCACCCACTGTGAACGTTGAACACCCTGAGGTGGGAAATGACATTATTACAACTGGCACATCACTAACAATGCACTACAAATGCAGCACAAGTCTTTATATTGCCCGTATCACAAATTCCACTTGAACACAGCACAAGAAATGTAGTGTTTCTGAAATGCAGTTCTGCATACTAACAAGTACAGTAGGCAACATGACAATATGGTAAGCTTATTGAGTAACATACATTGTGTGGTGCTTTTCCTTTCTGAGGAAATCATCACTGTTGGAGATCAACCAATGCTGGTGTTACATATAACAGTGCAATATTTTATCCCTCAATCCATCTAGGAACCTATGTAGTTCACCTAGAGACCGTGGAGGCAAATGGTGACCATATTTGCCTTTTTTATGACCGTGGTAGGGCCTCTGGACAACATTCACACATACATTCACATGAAAACACCACGCACACACACCCCAAGGCGAGATTCGAACCCAGACCCTGGAGGTGCAAGGTGACAGTGTTAAATACTTTATGCATTATGACACTATGGTTTTGCTAGGATGTTTTGAGGTTTTAAACTCAACGAAGCTAAATATTGTGGTGTTTGAATCCTACTCTAGCCTTCTGCACCCTGGAGCTCTCAGGCAGGTGGGATGTACTCTCATTCTCACGTGGCATCAATTGTAGCGGCACTAGCCAATCGTGTGCATCTGGGGTTTATTATCTCTTATTAAGCTTGTGCCTCAAAGGAAGCAAATGACAGCCTTCACCCTCCCTGTTAAAATTAAATTGTCTGTTATTCATGAGAATTAGAATTTCTCATTAAAGGTACAATTATTATTGTACAGTTCTTAGAAAAAAAACTAAATTTAAATATCTATTGGCCAAGAAAATGGCAATTGGTTTATTATGAAAACATCATATGTTTCAGTATGAGTGTGACATACCAGTATACAGTACCAGTCTCTTCTTTCCATTACCTGCAAATTTATTCACAACACGTTACATGAAACCTTTTAGAGCAACTACTGTCTGAAGAAGACTCACGTTACTTCAAAGACGTTACCTTTAAACATCCTGCACCTGTGATCTGCTAAAACTGACCACAGGATAGTATTTTCATTCATATCATGCAAAACTTTACAAAAACGTTAACGTCAAGAGTTCTGTCCTGACTAAGATATTAAATACTTTGGTTCCCTATTTGAAGGATTTTCTAACCTTTCCTGAGTATGTATTTTTGATTATTATTATTATTATTATTATTATAGTGTTGTACTATATTTCATTTCAGATGCAGCTCTAAAGATTCTATAGAGATTATATCAGGTTTGGAATTTCAACCTTATATATTTTATACTCTAATAGCTATTGTACCATGTGTGCTTCGCACCAGCTCATGTTCCAAGAATCATCTGCACACACACACACACACACACACACCACTGATTAGTCACAGTTGTGTGGAAACGATACCAGGAGCTTTATGATTATTTATTTATCTATTTCCATAATTTAGCCGCTCGGCTGGAGGAGCTTGCTTTCCGTTTCACTGCTGTTTTAGACGACTCTTCTGTGCTCCCTTCCGTTCCTTCATGTGCAAAGCGACACAACGAATTTGATACGTGCAGGATCTTAGGATCTTAGAAATTTGATTCTGAAAGAGCATGTGTGTGTGTGTGTGTGAGAGAGACACACACACATGCACAGAGAGAGACAGACAGGAGTAAAGGAAGAGAGAAACAGAGAAAGAGAGAGAGAGAAAATGGGAAAAAAATGGAAATGTTCATCTTGAAAAATTTGATAGTGATGATTTTGGAGTTTGGTACAGGGGGAGAGAGAGAGAGAGAGAGGATGTTGTGTGAGGACACCATAGAGGTGACAGAGAAAAAGATGCTACCTCTCTTCCTCTCTTCCTACTCTCTTGCTTTCTGTCATTCCCTCCCTCTCTGTCTCTCTCTCTCTCGCTGCAGCAGTGGTTGTGTTCAGATGACAGAGGGGTAGGTGACTCATCAGGGAGCTGCTCACAACTACAGACAGAGAGAAAACGAAGGATGGGGTGGGGGGAGAGTGAGACAGACAGAATAAGAAAGGGTGGGAAGGAGAGAGAGGGAGCGAGAGAGAGAGTGCGCGCAAGACAGTGATGAATTCAGATCCGTCTTGCTTGACTGCTGCTGTTTATTGGTCCACAGAAGCTTCTGGAAAGACACTAATGACTCCTCCCCCATGAATCAGAGACAGGGTGTGTTAGTGTGTACATGCCTGTGGGTGTGTGTGTGTGTGTGCGTGTGTGTGAGTTGTGGTTATAGTGTGAAAGAACCTCCTGGTTGTCACTATACTCCTCCAGGAACTGGGTATACGGCGAGTGTGACAATAAAACGTCACCTTGCTTTGTTGCGACTCCAGTATTATTGACATAGTACTGTAAGTACGGTGTACCCTCTCAAACACGAACATCCCTTCTTGCTGGGAAGGGAAGAGTCGGCTAATGTACACCGTGTCCGACAGAACACGATACATGACATTTATTGCAATGTTTAATCATGAAAATATCTGCTGGTTTCTTTGTTTCGAAGTAGTTTAATGAAACAACTGCCAATGAGAAGGTACGTTTTAATATCGAATCTCATTAAAAATGCTGGTGAATTCAAATGAGTACGGGTTGGTTGTTGTTTGACTTCAAACCATCATAAGAGTCAAAAACAAAATCCAACTATTAAACTGTATGTGACATACAGTATGGTGAAAAAAGTCTTGAGCCACCCCTCATATGTACATGGTAGTGGGGGCCTGGATCATATCCCAGGACACTTAAGGAACGATGTGTGGTAAACCCTGGACAATTCATCCCCAGGCACACACACTCACTATAGGCTGTTTGGGAAGACAAATTAGCCTAATCTGCATGTCTTTGGACTGTGGGAGGAAACCTGAGGGAAACCCACCAAGCACAGGGAGAACTCCACACACACATACCTGAGTTGGGAATCGAACCCTCGACCCTGTAGGTGCGACAGTGCTAACCACTACACCACACTGACGCCACCATTTGTGCCTAAAGATACAATTAAAAATTTGTTGTTTATGTAACAACCTTAGCAGCAACCTCATTTCCCCTCTCATCTGTTCCAACCACACAGCATTCAGCTGATCACCTGCAACAGTTTCTCACTGGTTCTTGTCTTAAATTAGATTCTTTTTATGCTTAAATGATTCATAGGTGGCGGCACGGTGGTGTAGTGGTTAGCACTGTCACCCTGTACCGCCAGGGTCCGGGTTCAATTCCCGAGGCAGGCTCGATTCCCGTCTCTGTGTGCTTGGTGGGTTGGGGGTGCTTCTCCCCATGCTTGGTGGGTTTCCTCCGGGTACTCCGGTTTCCTCCCACAGTCCAAAGACATGTAGGTTAGGTTAATTGACATTC
>JAOTQY010000025.1:7086457-7096604 GCA_026413445.1 Dolichallabes microphthalmus | reverse complement strand
AACTCTGCTAGATTATAGAGAAAAGATTTCCATTCCCCTGCCATTCTGTGATCGGCAGCGATCGGCAATCGGCAGATAATGATCTTGGTGATCGGTAATCGGTGATCGGCCCCAAAAATGCTGATCGGAGCATCTCTATTCATAATACAGTTACCTAGGAGAAGCGATGAATTCATTAATCGACACAAAGCCTCTAATGAATGATGCATTTGACATCATTTCAGATTTGGTGTGTGCTAAAAAGAGAAAGGCTTTCACTCTTGCACTGTATGCACAGAACCGGCACTAAATTAAATACGACAACCTACCTTATATCCAAAAAGTGACATTATACATCATTTTAGAGTAAAAACCGAACGCCCTTGCAGGTTTTGATATGTGTGACCCCGGAGTACTAGGTACAGTGTGGACTGAACCATCAGGGAGGTGTGTAGGGGTGCTCACGTCAGGAGGACTTTTTTTGTTTGTTTGTTTGTTTCCTGGTTAAACAAACCCAATGTGAGCTTGTTGTTTAATAGGAAAGATATGGCATGGAAAGTGTGTGCAAGCAAATGTAGTTTTTTTCCTTTGATATGTATACACATGCACATTTAGAAACAATGCACATTTCCGGTGCAGAGAAGCTGATACCGTGCTGTCCATGTTTCCTTTGAAAAAAAAAAAAGAAGAAAAAACACAGCAGAAGTGTTAACATAAGATAACACACATCACCTAAGAAGTCCAGGGTGAAGGCACTGAGGAGCGTTAGGAATTTTGGAGGAGTGCCTGTCTGTCTTTTTCGGCTCAAATTGAGCAAGAAGGTTGGACAGATTAAACCATTCTTCTCCAACACACAAACTGTCTAACAAGAATAACTAGAGAGGTACATTTTCTGAAGAAAATGTGAGTGGTGCTCGCCGTGGCAAAACTCGGGGCCCCTCATATCCTTATGGCAATGGGATCCAAAATTAGGATCAGTTTCAAAGTTCCTATGGAAAATATCATAGCAGGGAATGCAACTGTAAGCACTTCCTGTTTTAATTGGGAGTAGTTCCCCATTATATGTCAATGGGGCAAACATTCTAATGATGCTGCTAGCAAAATGTTAATATAGTTATCATAATGTTAGCAACATGCTAATCAGCTAGCTGTAATGCTATCAACATACTAATCAGCTAGCTGTAACGCTATCAACATACTAATCAGCTAGCTGTAATGCTAGCGACATTATAAAGATGTTGCCAACAACATGCTAATATAGTTAGCATAATGCTAGCAGCAACACGCTAATATTGTTAGCATCATGCTAGCAACATGCTAATATAATTAGCATCATGCTAGCAACATGCTAATATAATTAGCATCATGCTAATATTTTTATTTTTTTTAAATCTCAATATTAAACCTATGGGATCTTTAGGGTGATAAAATTTCCCCCAGTGGGGGCAATTTACCCTCCCATCTCTTTACAAAAGTCATTCCCGAATGAGCAGCACAATTTGCCACCTCTTTCATGGGTCTACGAAGAAGGGTACATGCCAAAATCCCCATTGTAAGTCAATGGGGAAAATTGGGCGCCTCTTGCCCCCTGGGGGTAAAACCTATAACCTCTGGCAGGGTATGTTCCGACACAGCTTTCAAGCCACTTCAAATGTGGTAAATTCGAGAGTTCTACCAAATTCTCACCCGGGTTAGGGTCAAAGTTGGTCTCAATGTTAAGTCTATGGGATTTTTTGGGGAGATGAATTGCCCCCTGTTGGGGAAATTTACTGCCTGCCTCTCCGAAAAGTCTTAGCACCTCAATCCCGAATAAGCAGCACGATTTGACACCTATTTCATAGGTATACAAAAACGATACTATAGTAGTAAATGTGCCAAAATCTGCATTATGTCAATGGGAAAAATTTGGGCGCATTTTCTGCCCCAGGGGCAAAACTTATACCTTTTGCGGGATATGTTCTGACACACTTGTAAGCCTCTTCAAATGTGGTAATTTCTTGAGATTTTTACCAAATTCTCACTCTGCGCTTCAATCCGTCAAAGTTGATATCAATGTTACGTCTATGGGATTTTTATTTTTTGTGCGGCCCGCAGGGTGCAATTAACCGGCCACCTCTTTGAGAAGTCATAGCACCCCAATTCCCGAATAAGCCGCACGATTCGACACCACATACAGTACATGGGTCTACGACAAACGGTACGGGACTAGTTACGCGCCAAACTTTTGTACGGAACAAGAAAAAAAAAGGGGGGACGACAATAAGCACGTGAGATAATAATAATAGTAGCAGTGCTTCGTTTCGAAAGCACCACTAATAATAACATCGCGTGTTATCACAAACAACGTGTAGAATAAACAACGATCAGCTGTTTTTTTAAATTGCAGTATTTCCGTGTTGTGTGCGCGCGCGAGTGTTTTCTTCTTCTTTTTTTAAAGATCTGACGCCTGAAGTAACATTGTAGCAGCCATATTATGTGATACATTACTATTTCTGCCATCGCAGTCTTGAGATCATCTATCTCTGGCGCATATCCACACACACGGATTTACCAAACAAGCAACAGTCGTTGTGTTTCATGATCGCCGCCATTTCCACTTCCACACTCTCTCACACACATACTCTCAGAAAGAGAGAGAGATCCAGGCTGAGGTTGTAGCTTGGTTTTTTTTTGTGCTCTGGGTTAGTAGGAGCCTGCTGTTCAGCAGCACCCCTCCCCCAGCCTGTGGCGAAACAGGAACAACTTCTTTGAGAGCGAAAGAGAGCGAGAGGGGGGGAAGAAAAGAAGAGAGCGAGAGAGAAGGCTGCACAAGTTTTGGAGCAGCTATGTAGCCTGTGCTTGGTTTTCCATTTCGGGAAAGCTGAGATTACAATATATGATTGTCGACTCTTTTGGATTTGTATGATTTTTCCCCCTCCCTTCTTTGCAGCTGCTCTTTGTTTTGTCGATGTGTTTCTTTTTTGGGGGGAAAAATGGACGACTTACCTCGAGGATTATAATTGTTGGTGGTGGTGGAGGAGAAGAAGGAGAGAGAGAGTGTGTGAGGGGGGAGAAAAAGAGAGCGAGAGAGAGAGAGCTCTCGGTTGTGGAATACTTTACCTTTTTTTCCTTTGCAGAGAATGGATTTAGCGGAGGATCGACTAATCGACTATCCTTAGACGTTTGGCGTGTGTGTGTTTTTTTTGGAGTTTTTTTTAATGGCACCTGAGGAATGGAAAGACTTTTGTCTGGAGTAGCTCTGTGTACGAGTGTCTTGTCTGTGTGTCTCTCCATGAGCTGCGATTATGATCTGGTAAGTCTCGGTTTTAACTTTCTCCTCCATGCTCAGGCTGATCGGCCGGTAGTCCGGTGACTTTTACACGTTTGGCTTAAAAAAAGAAAAGAATGAAATGAACAGATTTCCAGCATTGTAAACAGGAAGATAGGAGTCTCACAAGCTTGCTTTGTACTCACCAACCCGACCCTGCACAGTCTAGGCTTTGGATTTTTTTTATTTTTAGCCTGTTTTTTTCTCTCCTCCTTTTAAGAGAACTTTAGTTCAAACGGCCCGCGATGTTACAAGACGCCGCTACATTGTTTACTTCTCTCTCGTTTGAACCTCTCTCTATATCTTTTTTTTTTTCCTTCCAAAAAATGAAACAACGTAAATCGGTTCTTTCTGCAAACGTAACATTCCTATTACCACTCACTTCGAGTAAATTTCCCCTCTTGAGTCTTTTTGTCCCGTTTGGAGAATCTCATCAGGTCTGAGAAGAAAGTCTGAGGTCGTCTCAGGATTTGGTTGTGTTAAATCTTTCACCTCAACCTTAAAAAAATTTAAAAAAAAAAAAATATATATATATATATACTTATAACCAAAACCAGTATTTGTAGACGACTTAACCTGTGTGCTTGAAGAGAAATGCCTGCTTGGAATATTGGATTAGCCTAGCCTACAAAACAAACGATGTTTTGTGCGCGTGGCCCCCTCGACCTGAGACTGCTGGCATGCTATTGCTAACTCAACTCTTCACATAATACACTCCAAATGTTTCCCCAAACTAGCTTGTGATAACCAAACCGTAACTACATGTCATTATAAAAAAAAAGGAAGAAAGAATTTGTCTTTATTTTAGTCATAATTTGATCATTAGTAAACTATATTTGTTAGGCTAAGTAAGTTTAGGTTCCCTGTCTGTGTGTTTTTATCTAGTTTTCACCTGGAAAAGAAGTAACACATTTCTCGAGATTACTCTTCTCTTCTAAATTAATGACATTTTAAACAGGATTAGTTTGAATACACCACCTTTGACTCTCCTATGGAAATTACAGGCATGTGGCTGCAGGCTCTAGTCATCATCCTGGAAATAAGACCAGGCTGTTAATACACTTTCCTGTCAGGAAAAGAAGCCAGCTCTTGTATACTACATGTTCAGCTTTTTAGATTGTGCGAAACATTGACATCACAAGAATAACTTTTTTGTCCCCTCCTTCACAGAGTGACATAATTATTAGGGATCTAAAACACAAATGTAGGAATTTTTTTACAATCTGGGAGAATGTGACAGTATCTGGGAGTGTGTTTGGCAGCTACAGTATGGGACATCTTAACAGACATGCGTAAAAAAGTTTTTAATGTGCTCGTCATCTTTTTTGTTGTCTAACGGTGGATGGGATCCCCATCTTCCCGGCCAAACTGCTATTAAAGGCGACCTATGCAAAATGAACTTTTTAGTAATTTATAGATATTCAGATTTTCTTTCTTTTTCTTTTTTTTAATCCCTTGCCTTAAGCAACCCAGTTAAATTTCTCACATTTGTGACCTCATAAAAGAAGACCCTCCCCAGGCTTGTTGCTTAGCCCTGCTGTTCTCAAAACTGGCATCTCTCATAAGTATTGCATTTACATAAGCACTGAATCACTGGATATGGGACAAAAAATTCAGTTTAAGGTACAAAAATATATGATCTGATGTTTATTTTGAGTAGAAGCATCAACAAACACTTTAGGGGATCTCTGAAACATGTGTTAATTGTTAAAGAAATAACAATATGCGACCTTTAAAGGTCAAAGGGCAAATTCACCCTCAACAATGCCTTATTAATCGATTTGTGACAGGCATTCATGAATGTGTTTTGTAATCAAGTCCTGGGATTTTTAATTTTTTTGTGTGTGTATAATTTTTGATTATCCTTGACACTTTGCTCTAATTTCTTAAAGTTTTTTAAAGGTTTGAAAAGTTTCTGTCCTAATACACCACAGTATTTGTCCTTTTGTAGCTCTCTGACTAGATGAGTGCAGGCTCCCAGTGGCTTTTCGCAACTGCATTTTGAATTCAGAGTCTGCTTTCTCTTCTATTGATATGATGGTTTTCTCATTATGATACTGACCGTTCCTGGAAAACGGTGACTCTAAAATTAAACTCATACTCTTCAGCTTTTAGGAGCAAATAGTAAAACCTTCTTTTTCTTTGTTGTTTAACAGCGGTTGGAACAGTAAAACTTTAATTTCTGCACTCCAAGATGTGAATTTTTTTTTTTTTTCTTCACCTTTTTAATTGTGCTAGCAATGTCTTCTTGTGACGTAAGTGTGACACAATTTAAGCTAGCTTCTCATAGGACTGAGATCCTTATCCAGGATCGACCAAGAAATCAGCACCAGAACTACTAAACAAATGTAAAAAAAAAACTATATTCATCATCAAATATGTTTAAGTTTTTCTAAGTCTATATGGAACTCATACTGTAGGTTTCGTGTATGTCTATGATTCGCTACTATCATGATGTTAAAATATATTTGCTCTAATGCTTGTATTTCAGGTCTTCTTTGTTTTCCATTCACCCCAATCCTTAAACGTGTTCGCCGTACTCCCTGTTTGTCACGATTTGAATAGCAAAATACCCACATAGTCATGTCTTAGAATGCATAAGCCAATCATTTTTATTTTTCATAAAAAAAAAAAACAGTAAACCTTTTTTCACACACTGTTAACATGATATAATTAAATTAATTGTGATTCAGTACTTAAATTTAACATTGAAAAGAAAAGACAAAAAAAAAAGGTAGGAAATAATAAGGTATGGAAATGCACATGTAAATAACAGGCCTGCCCTGCCCTAAGAATTTTCCTACCAGTTCTTCCTTATCATATTACGCAATAGTTTTTTATTTAATTTTTTAAAAATAGTTTATAGCAAAGCCAAAGGAGTGCCTTTTGGTTCTGGTGTGTGTGTGTGCGCGCGCGTGTGTTTGAGCGGAATACCCACTGCATCTATCCACAAGCTGAGTCATATAATTGCAGCCATAGCTTTTTGGTTTTGGAGATTAGCATGTGGTGGAATATGTTAAGTGGGTTCAAAAGTAGAAAGAAAGTTCTTCAGCGATTTGTTCATGTCTTCTCCTTGGGACACCTCCTGATGTTTTTTGAGGTTCAAGCACGTGGCATGTTGGCCCTGTGGGTCTTACATGATTGAAATCGATGTGTGGATTGGACTGTGTATGCACCACATTGTGCCCCTAATGTTTTATTAAAAATTTTTTATATATATATATATATTATATATAATGTGTGTGCATATGTATGTTTTGGATCTAGAACTCTGGAATAGGGCTCGAAAGATGACACAGCCTCACCCTCAAGTTACTTTAATTTCAAGGATTATAAAATTGTGTCTTGGCGGTAGTCTAGGTGTCTGATTGTTTGGGTCCCCCACTTTGCCCTGTTTTTATGCAAATCCATCGGAATGTAATTATCTATTGGAAATGATTCCACTTTAGTGGTCATTAGTGACTCAAAACATTTATATCTGTGTAAATATTTCTATATAGTAGATTATAGTGGTTTAATGCCTGTGATAACCCTTCAAGTCAAGGGTAGATCTTTTGCCCAGTCAGTATAAACAAAACTTGGACACAAGGTCGTAGTCCTGCTGTCAGCATCACCAGGCTTGTAACAAAAATAGTTTGGTTATGAAAACTTAATGGCGCACATGATTAGAATATAAACCTGATCATACTTATGTTTATCTTCCGCAGGTTTGTCTATAAAATAGAAAAGTTCTGATCTCCTTCAGTCAGCCTGGTTTCCTCTGGACCTTCAGACACTGGTTTACTCCACATCCAGACTCGCACGAGATATAAAAGGGGATCTACCGGACGTCACTTCAGATGCGGAGGAGCCGGAGATTGTGAGACCTCGGGGTCATTCGAGGTAACAACAGATTCAATCACGTACTTGACGATGGTTTGGATGCTATGTGTTTGTGTTTGAACAGGATTGTGTAGAAGAAGAGCACTTTGTTCTCAGGCACAATGTAAGGCTTGATGTAAATCAAAAAATTTTTTTGTCAGGCTGATGTACATGTTTAAACAAAAAAGTTACTGCTTTAATCTGGAAAAGCAGGGTCATCTGGAAAGTGATGTTTGTTGGTTGTTGCTACATGCTGCTAGCTGTGAATTCTGTTACATTCCATGTGTTGCCCGCCGTGAAGCATTAAATCCCGCCTTCGCTGTTAGGATTGGTTATAAGAATTCCGTACTCATCTGTGATTGGTTAGATGGTTTGCTTAGTGTGAAATGTGACCCAATCAGAGATCCAGTACTTGAAAGTCTGAAGTAAAGCCAGGTGAGAGAGAGAAGTGTTTACTGATTAGGAAGCTTTGCTTCATGGAAACTCGTCAAGTCACTCCCACGTGAGGCAAACAAGTGACGAGAGAAACGATCAGATCAAGCGTTTACACGGCTAATATTTACTTATCGAACGGGTTATCAAAGGTTTACACCTTTACCCCTCTTGTTCCCATTGGAAGCTTATTCCGATACAGCCGGATCGGGTTAGGCTGTTTGAGTAACGTGGTTACATGATACCGTTTTATTCTGATTGGGCTGTTATTCCCATTTGTTATCAAAATATCAGGTCCATGCAGACACGCCTAATGGACACGCAGAGCAGAATCAGTAAGTGCGGTCCTTAAAAGCGAGCTGCGACGCACCATGTCTCAGTGCTCACAGGAGGGAACTGCTTATAAGTGTGACAGTTTCTCTGCCACCTTGCTTCACTGCTCCTAAATCACTAGTGATTATGGAGGTGTGATGATTAGAGAAGAACTGGAGCAGTCAGTTGGATTTCAGATCATGAGAAAACAAAAAGTTGTAGATGAACAGAACAAATGATGGAGATAAGTAGAGACAGGAAGAATGTGAATGGAAAAAAAAAGGTCAAAGCTTGAGCCGCATGGTGACAGTTGCTGTAACTACGATAGGTTTAATTCAAGTCTATTGATTATTCTTTGACATAGTCATTATAAAGTGTACGGGGTGTGTTTTGGACAAATTCTATGTGATAGTCTGCAAGTGCCTGTGTGTGTGTGTGTGTGTGGGAATCATTCGCCAGTGGGGTTGAGCACCCTATGGACAGTGCACACGGTTTCTTTCTGCAGGTCAGTTCCAAGGCCTCACCCTCTCTCCTGCATCCATTCATAACTGTCAAAAACACACACACACACACACATACACAAACATTGCCTTTTTTTAACCTATTTCTCACAAGACCTAGGTTTTTTAATCACTGCTACTCACTTCCTGCTTGCTTCATCCTCAGCTAATGGTCGTGTGGTGGGAGGTTGCGTTTTGTGCACGCTAATTGCGTGCAGTTTCCGTGTAACACTAGCCCCGTTTACTTCCCCGCTCTTTGATTAACTGCGTTAAGGTTTCGGTGTTTAGGTTGCGGCCGGCACTCTGCTTCACTACAGCCGCTAATTAAAACCTATTAGAATTAACTTGCGGGAAGGAGAGCCGTGTTAGCCCGCTGCCTGCCGTAGGACCGTTCACCAGTTCGAGCCACAGCTTTAATCAATGGGTGCGCTTTGTTTGTATTATTGTTTACACTAGACCCAGCCACACGCAAGAAATGTTCGTTCCTTTCCTTTAAAACGGCACATTAAATTTTTTTTGTTGGGCGCAATAAAATCTGCACGCGTGACAGAAACCAATTAAAAAAAGCTCCCTTATCTGGTTCTGTTTCTAACGTGCATATTTAGAGCGCGATGTCAGGCTGAAACGAACCAGTTTCTGCTTGAGGAATGGAAATTCCACTCGTAAAGGCTGACTCAGGATGAAGAGGTTTTGCACCGAAACGACTCCAGGGTCGAGCAGACAACAGGCTTGACTGTTTTACCGTATAGCATTGGTGTAAGAATAGAGAACGGATTAATATGGATTTTAAAGGAATCGTGTATCAATTATGATTTCCGTGAATAGAAATGCTTTAAGCAGTAGTAGTAGTAGTAGTAGTAGTATGGCACGATTATCATCTCAAGGGGGTTGTGGCTCTGGATTGCTGATCGCAGGGTTGATGATTCGAGCCCTGTCACCGGCACTTTTTCACTTGGATGAGGCCCATAACCCCATGGTCATATATCTGTCTGAAATACCCAGCCATTGTTAGATACAGGACATCCTCAGTGCCAGTCCCCAGCCTGGAGAAATGGCTGCGGGAAGAGGATCCGGAGTAAAACCCAGGCCAGTAACCTGTGGATTGAATGATCCGATGTGGTGATCCTGACGAAGGGAAAGAGCGTAGTGTGTTTTTTGGCATCAGGAGTGCTTTCAGAGCTGTAAGAAAATCATTGTTAAATGCTTCTTTGATCGATGAACTACCTGGCACACGTTTTGGGGCAGAACTCCTTGCAGCTACACTCCGCTCGCAAAGCTTTAGTTCCCGTGCTGTTCCTGATCGCTCGTTATTTGGCATGCGGTGGTAGAGGTGTAAGCTAGCATTTTTAAAAATTATTGTTTGCTTAAAAAAACTAAGTTTAACCTTATCTTAATTCTTCTCTATAGCAATGCTCTTTCCCTTTAACAGAAGTGTGATGATTGATTCCACGCAGCCTTCCACCAGCTGTACATCCGGATATAGATCAATGACGAAAGATTGGTCTCGTCATGTTCTAGACGTCTTGGTAGCTACGTGCATATGGAGAAAATATTCTTAAATTCGATTACAATCATTCTGATTAGAGAGGCCAGTTACACTGTTTATATGGATGCTGATCTGATAAGGTGTGTTTACGTGGTCAAAGCATGTAATCAGACCATCATAAAATATCACAGAAGTATACTCAGCAAAAAAAGAAACGTCCTCTGACTTTCAACTGTTTTTACTTTCAGTAAACTTAATGTGTAAATATTT
>JAOTQY010000025.1:7062874-7079061 GCA_026413445.1 Dolichallabes microphthalmus | reverse complement strand
CCACTGCAAAACAATCCCCCTCTCAAACAATGTCCCGCGGCGAGACGTTCCACCGCTCTGTGTTCCCGACGCTTTGTGCGCACACACTCACCGGTATTGGGGTATATGGAAAAATTAATATAATCTTTTTTAAAAACACCGGTATTCGGTATGAAAAGGTATACCGCCCAGCCCTATCATAAACTATTACAGAATTAATGTATAATTTAAGGAAACCATATGAAATTTGTATGTCTCAATTAGCTATTTTTCTTATGGGCTTTGAAGTATTAAAAGTATGCAAAATGTATCGAAAAGCAGTGTAACGTGTGTTGTCGATTGTTTACATGTCACGTCTCGTACAAAGCCGCATTCTTTTTCTGCCCCACTGATCTTGCGCACCACCCTCCAGTCCAGTAGGTGGTGGTATTCCATCAATCTGCCCATAAATTCAAAAGAAGAAGCAACGATGCTCTCGCACAATGAGAGTATCTTGTTAGTAATTTGTAGTAAGTTGCAAGCAGTTTGTTTTTGTCTGCAAAATTTGTTTTTTAAAAGAATTTAGTTTTAGATCATTTAACTTTTTATCCACCTAATAATAATAATAATAATAATGATAATGATAATGAAAGTGAAAACGTAGCCCATGAACATATAAAAGGTTGAATCTTAACTGATTTATTTGCATGTTTATACAAGTACAGTGGAACCTCATTGTACAAATGCCATTCTTTTGAATTTTCACTTTTGCATTTTACGGGTTTTTGTCAGCAAAAGCTGTTTCGAAAGTCAAAGTCAAGCTGTTTCACAGCTTTCAAAAGCTGTGATTTATTTATTTATTTATTTATTTATTTCATACGCCTTTTTGGAATATTGCTAATATTTGAGGTTGACTGCAAATGTTCGACCTTAAGAACGTCCAGAACCGATTCATGTGCGAAGATTCCGCTGTAAAATTGTGGATTGGACTGCAATTTCAGCAATATTTTCTATGCGTTACCATGTTTCGTTTGCGTGGCCGCTGCCACTATCCTTTTCGTAGTTATAGTATGGGTTTTTGTGTTCTCATATCCCGCCTTCTATGGTGACGTCTAGACGAGCATCGCTGCAGCTACCAAATACTTTTTTTTTCTCCATGTAATTTTGTTACACAACTATATACAGTATGAAATGCAGTAAAAAGCTTAAATAACTGTCTGTGACATAAAATTTACAAAGTAGCAGAATAAAATGTTATTAAAATAGAAATGCACCACTTTTTAAATAGAATAGAAAATAGAAACATACATACTGTACGTAAGTAAGAACGAATGTCTTTAGTCACAGAGAACAGATTTGACCAAAATTATGTGGACACCTGATCACCATCAGCATGTGGTTCTTTCCCAAACCTCAGTTCCGTCAAAGTTGGAAGCTCAGACTTGTCTAAAAAGTCCTCGTATACTGTAGGTTTAAGCTTCACAGTGCGACTATGCACAAAACCCACTGAACATGTTTGTGTTGAAAAAATCTGCTCATGATCCAGATCTTAACCGATATGGAGATACATATCTAGGCTTGGGTGGATTTTACGGCTGCTTCTGGAGCAGGCTTTCCAATCTTCATTGATGTGGCTCATATTGGTAGCTTCAGATTGAATTAAGAAGACTACAGAAACACTTTGCCTGTCAATTTACAGTCTAATTAGGAGGAAGCCAATGACCCAAAACATTACCAACACAACAAAGGGCTTCAGCGAGTGCGAGGTTTAAGACCAACGCTGAAAACAAACTACTGCTAAATAAAGCTGTGGTAAGAACGTATCGCACAGGAAGAACACGCCAGTCCGATGACGCCAGTTATCGCCAACGCGAGATATGAACCAAGCATTAAGTGTTATTTGCTTTTAATCAACTTTCACGCTATGTTCCAGTACTTTTGCTCAAATTCCAGTCATCTGCCACTAAAGTTAGCACGTTTTATATTTAAATACCACGAAACGATATTTAAATCTGAAATCCTCAACACATCTCAACTTCACCGTTTGATCCGTCATATACCAAGAAATGAGAGAGAGAATGTTCATTGTTGTCCCAATACTTTTGGAAGAATCATTTTCTGTATTCAGGCGGTGCCCATGATAGACGCTGTGTTGAAGGAATGCTGTTTTATTTTCATTAGGTGGGTTGCGATTAACCGCCGGTCCATTTGCTGTGTATTCAAACACACCCATTATTTATTTATATTTTGTATCTGGGGAAACGTAATGTGTGTATGTGGTCGAGCAGCTGTTAAACAAACGTACGCCGTGCCTCCAACGTGATGGGTAAAAAGTTAAAGATTTAACAGGAAATGTTTATGATTCGTGTTAAACGTGTTAATTACTATAATGGCACTGTTTCCCAGATTTCACCAAACAAAGGCAAATATATCATATTTCATTTCCTTTAAGTCTGTTTTTAATACTGTGGTACGTTTAGTTGTGATTGCATAGCACAAAGGAGTTCATAATTGAGGCTTATTTGGAGTTGTTTTGGGCACTGAGACCCTCTCGTACACTCATCATTTATGTGACGCAGTTCACCTCCAGGTTGTTCAGACAGAAATTTAGTCTAACTTGTCATTAACTTGTAAAAGAGATACAGAGGTACAGTTCTTACCTTGCTCCAAGCCATTTCCACATGTTTGGGGAGTTCCTGGGAGGCTAGCGTTTAGGATGGGAACATCCTGATCATGGCTCAGGAGTAATGAGAGAACTTTCTACGTTGATGGTGTCCACGCACTTGTGAAATACTAGGATACGTGCATTCGTGTAGCAGGAGATTAGATTAGATTGAGAAATAAAGGGAGTTTTTACTCTCATAACTGTGTTCTGTTGTTCTCCACTATCTCGGTTTGACTTGAACGCCTTTCGTTTTATGCATCATATGTTTAATACAAACTGGAAGCTTTGACATTTGTAGTAAGCACTTGATTTAGGGATTGTCGTTGCTCTTGATCAGTAGGTCCATATATGATCAGTAGGTCCATATACTTGATCAGTAGGTCCATATACTTGATCAGTAGGTCCATATACTTGATCAGTAGGTCCATTCCATGTTGTATTTTATGCGTCTGAGAGCTTTATGGAAAGGCGGTTGAATTATCAAGAGCGCCCTCAATCGATGACTGGTTTCAAGGAGGCAGATAAAGAGCAACACAGTGGCACGAAGTGTTTTCAATCAGCTGCACTGACTTTACCTTGCTCGTTGACCGGAGTCTCTCTTTCCGCTCTCTCTTCTCATTCCATGAAATGAAATGGTTCATTTGCTAGCGAAACCCATCACACCGCTAAGCTAAAATTGCCGTAGATTAACTCTTTTGGCTGTTCTTCTGTAATCATACTGACCACTTTTATGACGGGATGCGCATGTGAACGATCTTGCTGTTCAGGATCTTTGGCTGATCTTTCGCTGTAAAGCAAACGGAATTATAATCGGATTTATAACCCCAAACGAAAAACATTATTGCGGCACAACCAATCTCAATTATGTTGTTTTCATAATCGTTGGAAGCCAATAATCATTAATAAAATTCAGTTAATTATTCGCTGCTACACAACTACTGCTGACTGGAAGTTTTTTTGTTCCGCACATTATTGTGGAGACTGTTCGAGAGTTAAGCAGGTTCTGAGATCCTCGAACCAGCCCTATCAAGCTATGGTCACTGAGATCACGTTTAACTCCATGTTCTTATAAGGTTCCATATTATATTATGCTATTATTTTTATTATTATTATTATTATTATTATTATTATTAACAAGTCTTAAGATTTCCACTTTGGGGTAGTGCATTTTTCCAGCCAATCAGAACACAGGAAATGGCACAATGTCCATGAGTTGGAATGATGTCATACCAGTTGGAAAATGTGAAGAGCTGGTACAGTTATGTTCATGGACAAAAATGGGATAATTTTTTTTTCTGGTCTGTCTATATACACATGTACTGGAAACCCATGTAAATGTCCAGAAATTATGCAAAATAAAGTGACTTTTTACATGATAGATGCCCTTTAACTAAAGTTCTTGGGCTGTTTTTTCCCCATCCCCCAACTGGTCATTTTACAGAAGGATAAATGTTGACAACCATGACCATCTGATTGACGAGAAATGCTTTGAATAATTAGAGATGTCCCTGCCGTACTTTAAGTACAGAGTGGAGGAAAAGTAAGTAGGCATAAAAAATTTGTAATAAAGTCCATATTTATAACATACATGTATTGAAACAAATGTAGGCCGTCAACCAGTTTCCTCAAATAGCTGGGGATGGAATGCACAGCCTTCTGAAGGAAGACGTTTGGAATATTGCTGAGAACCTCCTGAATCCGAGCCTCCAAGTCATCTAGTGTGCGAGACTTTGTCCTGTACTCCTCCTCCAAATCACATGGAGTGAGATCTGGACTTCTTGGAGGCCATCGATGAGGTCCGTGTCGTCCCAGACGGTCATGGTCCAACCGTGCACGTACAGCAGGA
Source organism: Dolichallabes microphthalmus (assembly GCA_026413445.1). Taxonomy (NCBI): domain Eukaryota; kingdom Metazoa; phylum Chordata; class Actinopteri; order Siluriformes; family Clariidae; genus Dolichallabes; species Dolichallabes microphthalmus. Next base: position 7,074,592 of record JAOTQY010000025.1, on the reverse strand, counting down.
GCAAAATGGGATGGTGCGCCACTGATACCACCACTTCTATAGCCATTAAATATCGCCATTAATAATTTTCATCCACCCTATATATAAAAAGTTAATATCCTGATTTACAACACTGATTCCATTCTCACCTCTGCAATGATAAGAAATATAATTTAGGTCTGTAGGTGACGGAGTGTGACTCCCTTTATTAGCTTTACTTCCGTATTCCTGTGACACGTTTAACAAGCAGCTCTGTGGTTTCAACGCTCGACTCCACACACAGTTTTGTACTGTGGTTTTTAAAGAGGCGTATTCATGGAGCCTAATGAACAGTAGTGGGTTGCCCTTGACTGTTGGCCCTGCTCCAAGAGCCGAAGTTGGCATTGAGAAACTGTTTGTTTTTCTTTCCTTGTTTATTAATGAAGAAAATGCGCTGCTGCTTGAGGCGCTCTCTCTCTCTAACCCTGCCCTAAAGCAGGTTCTCCGAAAATGGCTCCACCCTTGTCGTTACTTGCTGTTAGTTTTTAGTTTTTTTTTCCGTGGCCTGATTTTTTTCTCTCTCTCTCTCTCTCTCTGAATGCGTGTATATTTGTGGCCCTCAGGTGCTGGCAGTTGAGTGATCCCTGGGAGACATTTAGCTGAAAGTGTAATACAGAGACACGTATATCTGGTATCAGGGTTCTCGTGTGTCTGTAGTTAACGTCTGCTCTCATGGAGTTTCCATTCGGACCGTTGTATAGAATTGGTTTGGTTTTGTATTGGTTTGTGGGATGACTTTTAGAGATCTCGCTCAGTTTGGTGCTTAACATTGTTTCAGGAGTGTTGAGTCCAGTAGTACTCAGACGGTAGGGATGTAATGATGTTTTGCACCGTGTGTGATCTGTAAACCCGAGCTCTGTGTGTAAATGTTACAGGAGAGTTGTAAAATCATTAAAGTGGAACAGTCGTGTTTGGATGTTTTTTTTTGTTTTGTTTTTTTTTGGTACAGCAGAATGCAACGCATAATCGCAGTGCACTTTATCATCAAAGACAAAAACTGGAAAAATCCTGTCCTGATAAGTGTCATAATTGTGTATCTATTCATTGAAGTGTTGACTCAGCTCTCGGTATCTGTCCACCGTCTTGCAAGTTCGATGAGTGTTATTACTGACTGACAAATTTTATTTCCATAACCACAGAAATACTGCAAATCCCCTTTATTCCCTCTGATCTTTTTTTTGATGCTGATCTATTTCAAACTCCAGTCCTGTAGGTGGCAGTAGTGCACACGTAAACGTAAAGAAGAAGCAGGAGATCTTTGTGGAAGACAAATGCAGTTTATAAGAATTAGACCAACGGTTATCTCAAAGTTTCTCAAAATGAATAGGGCTGATTTTTCCCACAGTTGAAGTTTGCCCATTTTTGGTCCAATAAAAAAAAATCCTTTCTGCACATTCCTGCACTCAGTTTTTGAAATACGTACATTAAATTTGACAGGACACAACCCGAAAGCCTCCTCTCTTTAACAAAAAGCTTGTTAAGTTCTATGTGTCTGTGAGTTTCATGTGTAGGGGAGGGGCGGCTGCAGCGATTGGCCCAAGCCACGCCCCCTCAAAACTCACACCATGAAATAAAAGACGATATACACACTCGCACTACTTATAACTTTATGTACTAGAAACGAGCCGTGTTTACTGTTATTATTCAGGAAAAGGTGCGTTTTTGTTTTTATAGCATTTCAAAATGGTCTTAATCACATCTTTCAATAAACAACATGAACAATAATAAAGCTAAGATAATATTCAAGACCAAACCCAGTGGCGTAAACCCCATTTTCATGCTGATGATTGTACAAAGCCTTCTTTTGTTTCATTCATGTTGATAAAAACCAAGCCAAATCTGTGCTGTCCCCACTATTTCTTTATTAGGTTTCTTATTCATAACTTAACATAACATTTTCATAATGTTTAAAGGAAGGAGTTCGCCTATAAATGATCAAAAAACATGGTTTAACTATTCTCTGACTCATTTAATGAAGATAATTCCCAGCTCCACCATTTCTGTTATATGCACCTAATCGCATTCTCTTTCTCTCTGTCTGTCTTTGTGTACGTGTCTCTCTTCCTCTTAGATCATAGAGTGGTGTCCCGTTGCAGTGCAGAGACAGCCATGGCCACGGCTATATCGTGACACACAGAGACATGGTGAGTACTGCTGTTGCTGCTGCGATCTCCAGAGCCATGTCAAACAAAGGTCCCTCTGCAGGGTGCCTGCTGTGAGAGACAGAGCCATGTGTGAGAAAGTGGGATGGGGGTTGGGGGTGCTGAGAAAAGGAGGAGGGCACGAGAGAGGAAGAGCTTCACTGTGTAAACGAGATTCTTAGCGCTCAAGCATTTCCAGCTAATCCATCTTTTCGGTCTGGTCCGACTCGCACCCGCCTGGTCGTTAATATTGTAGGTGGCATCTTGACTGAGGACTGATGTCAAGGCAGGGATCCCCAGAACGTGGATTCGATTGTAGACATCTGTTGTGAATACTATAGTAGTAATATTTGGATGGCAGAGGATTGGAGCATGAGGGTGGAAAAAAATAAACAAAAGAAATGGCCAAAGGGGTGGGTTGGATTGGAGTAACCCCTGTTTAAGGCCTCCAAATACTTAACAATCCAGAGATCTCAGCATGTGTACATGGGGAAGGGAAAAGAAGCATTTCGTGGATGACGGAAAATCGCTTGGCCCCTGTGGCTACACTAGGCCTCTTGCCTCCTTCCTTTACTCCTTTTCTAGCTTCAATTTGCTAAATATTGTCCGTTTATGACGTTTTTTTAAAAGACGATTTCGTACGGCCTTCCTGTTTAAATGAAAGGACAATCTGATTGAGATTGCTGCTAATACACAATGAGGTTGTGTGATGCAGCCCATCATAAACACGAGTTACCGTTACCCCTAAAAAGTTAAAATGTTTTATTCCACCTCAAGGCGCATTGGTGAGATTATTTGTTATTCCCCTAGAGTTCGGTCTCGAACAGTAAGCTGGGTTGTACATTTGAATGATTTCCAAGCACTGTCACAAGTCTCTGTTTCTAGGATCTACAGTTGCTCATAGAGTTATTGTAAAATTACAATAGTCGCATCCAGAAAGAAAAACGTATTCCAGACTTGGTGGTCTGTGCAATTTTAGTAGTGCCTGCATCGAGCAAAGAAAACAACTAGGGAGATTGTTAAATGGAATTGGGTCAAGCACTGTCCTTAAAACCTGGAAGAATAGTGCTGAGCTGTCAACCTTGTGGAAGAAATATGATCGGAAGAAAATTATGAATGGAGGTCACTTAAACCCTTGGTGCAGCTACATCAAAATCTGTGTGCAACCTTTCTTGTCCTGACAGGATATGTATTATATAGCAAAATGTCATATGCTAAGGTCAATTATGTTATAATTTTATGAATGAAGACGATTTTATCATCACTTGCTTTGGATCAGCTATAAATAGTGGTTTTCTGGTTGTTCAGGGTGTCTGTATTTAAAGTGCATGTCTGTTCACGTAAACTCAGTCACAGCGTTCTCTCTAAAAATCACCAACCAAGAACCTTAGCCTCCTGAGCCACCGCTACCCTCTGAACATTACAAATGGCCAACAATGGAGACTTATTCTTAAAATGATTGAGCACCAGACATAAAACTACCTTGCCTTGTGTGACTAGAAAGAATATCTTATTTGAATTGATGCAACGAGATTTAGAGCTGCTGTAAGAGAAATCAGCACTTTCTAATATCAGATTAGAGAATTTAGTAGCACTGTGATATTAATACAGTTCAACACAAAACATTGGCATTTTACACAGGGGTTGTGACTGGTTGTGATGTGATGCAAAGTTGTAAAGAAACTGTAGCTTTGGAAATTGAGCTATATATAGGACTATTCGACCCCCCCCCCTCTTGTGACCTCATATTAGAAGAACCCCTCCCCCAAGAGAAGCTCATCAGTGGCAGATTTTCATAGAAACTGAAACAGCAAGTTCGGAGAAGGAGTGAAAAAAAAGAGCTTTAATGTATATTTTTTAAAACGCTTTATCTCAGGTTCATTCCCTGTAGACACACTGTGAGGGAGTTCTGAGACCTGTTTTAAGAAATGGTAAAATGTGGGACTTTATAGAATATATAGAATATAAATCGATCAGATAAAACAAGTTCTCATGTGTATGTACGTGTATAAACGTACAGATATGTGCAATAGTATTAAAAAATTTTTCTTATTTCTTTTTTTCTTATTTGATAATTACACATATTGCCTACTTTATTAATTAATCCCTTATGGGTATGAGAGAGCTTCTTAATTGGATACCTTTAGGCTATAAACTTCAGAACAATGATCTGAAAGGCAAAACCACATAAATGTGATGGTGCAAAAACTAACACTAGTTCACTGGTGCAAACTAATTTTCAGGTTTTTTTTCTGCATCTAAACCCGATTTGGGCTGTAGTGTGTTGGTAGTTCAAGCCTGCCCTGTTCTAGTTCTTTAACATAGCCAACATAGCCTTTGGCTGTTTTGTGGACGGCATTCAAGGAATCTCTTGGCTTGTATTGGATTTAGTTGACCTACGTAGCCAAGCCGGTTAGATCGTGTCGGTTCTGTGGGTCTGAATCCTGCCGTGAGCTCTCCGAAGCCGAAATTATTCTCTTTAACATTACTTCAAGGTGTTGTGTCAGGATGCATAAACCTGTGGGAGTTGGGAGTGTGCTGAAATGGATTTCTTTTTTAACCACCTTATGTTCTCTCTCTCTCTCTCGCTCTCTCTCTCTCTCTCTCTCCTTTTGAAATAGCACCTGAATTCTCATATGAGGCTCATACAAGAGACTGCCTCTTACCAGTAAGGGGAAGTGGGGGTGAGGTATTGTGAACGGACACAACTGCATTTTGATAGCACCAGAAAAAGGGAGATGATGTCCACTAAACTGTTTATCTAATAGATGGAGAACACGCATGTTCACGCTGATGTGTGTTCTGGACTACTAAACATCATGGCTTTTTATTTGACTTATATTCCACAGTTACAGCTGGGAGATAAATAACATGGTATTTGGTGTGTATCCTGGTCCTTAGGGTTATATAACGTCTAGTCTGGAAAATTTCACACTTTTTTTTTAAACTGGTGGTTGAACAAATTATTTCCCGCTCAGTTTAAGTTTTATTTACACAGTTCTAGAGGGACAATCCAGTGATTCCCTATACACTGATGGAGAGGCGTTTAGCTTCCTTACAGTATCAGCACTAACCACCGCATATGAAAGTTCATGACCAGTTTACAGAAAGTATTTTAGAACAGAGATCAGTTATGTGACGCAGCTCTCTGTGAAAATAACGATGGTGGAAGTGGTACGTGAGCAAGCCGATTCAATACGGTGTTTATGAAATTAATCACGGAAACCCGACTCTTCAAGTAAGTTTTCAGAAGGCATTGGAGGAGTCTGGTTAGTAAGAATACGTAAGATAAGGTTGGATTACCGCTGGGTTGTCGGTTACCCTGACATGCAAAATAAACTTCATTGGTTGAAACTTTTTAAAATTTGAATCGAATAACAAGTATTTCTGTTTCTAATTAAAGATGACCGTTTTAGACATTGAAAATTAATCAATGTAGGTAAGTGTTAATAAAAAGAAGACATACCTGTTTAACCACAGGATCTTATTGAAGTTTGTGATTGATCATTGTACTCGTATCATGTCCTCTACAATTGTAGTCTGGTCTAGGGATGAGAAGATCTCATCTTTTTTCATTCTAAATATCAGCTCAGCTGATGTTTCCATTATCTCGCAGATACAGTGAGCCGATCACAGACACACAACGTGTGCACATCAAAACCTGGCAGGACCGGTGAGGACGAATAGCGCAACCCCGGCAGTGAGCCATCAGACTATCCAAGTGTACACCCATAGCAGTTAGCTAAAGGATAAAGAGCGAAGGGATGGGATTTATTGAGCCAGATAAACACACCTGGTGATTGTTCAGGATGTTGGGACTCTTCTCAGACAAGCTCCATCAAACAGAAGACCAGTTTACACTCGCATAGACCACTTGTGTGCAAAATTGTTCAACTCAGTGATTGATTGGCTCTACTGTTGCTGTTCACTAATAAACCCTGCATCAGTTTATAGCAATAACAATCTTGGACACTTTTTTTTAAAAAGACAAACTTAACAAGGAACACTGTCTTTTCAAGGACTTTGCTGTTACATGGGACAATTAATATATCTATCTTAAATGTACAGCCACAGTCTATCAGTATCTCAGGAAAATAAATACATTGCCTAATGAGCTAGCTGCTAGCATCATTTTAGTCATTAGAAAATTGACAAATTAGAAATTGACATTAGAAATTTTTTGTCATTATTGTCAGAGAAAATAACTGACATTTAGCTAATATTCCTCAGTATTGTCCTGAGGAACAGCTAGCATTAACTAGAACCTATTATTTCATAAAATGGATTCTGTTGACTTATGAGCTAGCTAACATTTTAGGAAACATCTTGCATTTAGCTAGAAGCAATTTTCTTCCAGAACAATTAACATTAGCTGGAAGCTAGTATCTCGTGGAACTGATTAAATTAACTAATAAGCTTGGAGCTAGTATATCAGGAAACATCTAACATTAAACTAGTTAGCAGGTAGCTAGTATTTCAATGAGCGGCTATTGTTCAGCTAGTTAGCTAATAGCTGTTACGTTGAAGAATAACCTACATTAGCTAGTATTTAATAGGCTGAAGATTAGCATTAGGATTACATAGGCTAATCAGCTAGCTACAACAGCTGAAATTTAGTTAGTAGCTATTGCCTTAAGGAACAGCTAACATCTAGAAGCTATTGTCTCATGGGAATGTTTTAAATGAAATATTTATGGAAATATTTTAATGAGCACCTATTATTCAGCTAGCTAGCTAATAGTTATGTTAAAGAATAACATGCACTAGTTAGACGCTAATATTTTGTAGGCTGTAGATTAGCTCTAGGATTTATGCCTTAGGATTACATAGACTAATGAGCTAGGTGCTAGTATCTGAGAAAACAGTTAAAATTTAGCTAGAAGTTGTTATCCTCCGGAACATTTATCCTTAGCTAGAAGTTAGTATCTCAAAAAATAGACCACTTATGTGCAAAATTGTGCAACTCAGTGACTGATGAGAAACTATTACATGGGCTAATGAGCTATCTGCTAATATTTTAGCAAAGGATTGCCAATTAGCTAGCTAGCTAGTAACTGTTATTTTACAGAACAGCTAACATTGAAGCTAGTATTTCATGGAAACGATTAACTGATTATTAAGTATTTCAGGAAATGGGTAACATTCAGCTAGTTAGCCTTAAGCTAGTTTCTCAAGATCAAACATCGAAAGCTTGAAGCTGATATCTTGGGGAACTGATTACATTAGTGCAAGCTGGTTAGCTAGTTTGGCAAAAGACAATTGATATAAAGTGTAAAGTGCAACAGTAAAAATTGAATTAATAACGAAGCAAAAGTCTGGTGAGGACGCTACTCGATGGTTAGTAGAGATTTTATTTTTGTTTTTTTTTCTCCTCAGAGAAGACTCTCTCGTCTAAAGTTCAGCTAAATGAAGTTGGATGTGTGTAAGGCGAAACAGAATGTCATCAGCAGCAAACTGTTTGTGGTGTTTGTGCCCTTTTCCATTTTCCATTATTTTTTTCCACTCGCTAAGACTTTGCGCTCTATCAACTCTTTGTTTTTGTTTTTTATTATCCTCATATTTTTGGTATTTGGAAATAATTCCATGTAAATGGCTACAGGAGATGCTTGCTGTGTTGGATTGTGTGTATAGTATGTTGTGGATATAGCGTTATAGTATGTTCTATTCTTCAGAAACTTGTTTGTTGTAGGTGTTCCTGAGTTGAGATTTACGGTAAAGGTTCGGAATTATTTATGCATATCCGTGTGCCATTATTAAACATTAATAACTTAATATCAAGAATTGTGTTAAAGTGTCTTAAAATATTATTACCAACCTTTTCTTAATGTCACGTATTATATTAGAATGAGTAATTACTTTATATTATGGCTATTAAAAATATTTCATAGAACCTTGGCTTTGTGAGCAGAATTATTTTTTTATATTGAGAAAATTTTTAGTATATGATATGGTATTATTTTATGGGGCTGTTTGTGCCCCTGAAATAGTGTTCGACTGGACGTTTGAGTCAAACTGGGTCTTTTGATTGTGCAGAATAACAGAGCATGGTTTAAAGAGTAAAAATGTTATTTCTCTACTATGTGCCCTTGACTTTGTCTGCGTGGAATTTAACTTTGCAAGAGCTAAACGTGTATTTTAAAATGTACAGTGAATTTTGAGATGAACTACAGCTTTTTTCATTAAAAATAGTTTTTTTTAATATATGGTAAGTGTGTTTCCGTTTAAAATTCACCCAACATGATCGAACTGCCTGCTTTATGTCTGAAACACTGGCCTCCCAGATACTCCTTTAATGGCCCAAAAATGTGAAGATGGCTTGAAGCGATAGTCAGGACTGTACTGGAGATGTGGCAATAACTCTCAGTCAAGTTCCCGATTGTATGTACGGTTCTCACAGACAGATGCGTCTCTTCTGCAAATTGGTGACAGATTGTCCATCGATTTTTCAAGGCTCCACTCGCTGAATATTCAGTGGAACGACTGCTGTGGGCTCCGGGCCATCTCAGCAGGGATCGTCATTCACGGACATATGGCCATCTTTATAACGTTTGCACCGTTCAGATATTTTACTGCGGCAAAGAGTCTCATCACAGTACTTGTGCTTGAAGTTTTCTCTAAATGTCATTAGTTTTCATTCAGGAGGAATATCAGCACAAGCCCTGGTTTGACTTGAACGCCGCTCGTACATTGGACATGAGCATAGTAGTAATATGTTAATATTTATTTGGTCTCGAAATAAGACCAAAGTAAGCAGAGGAGACATGGGCATGCAGATGTTCAGCTGATGTGGCTGATATTCGGACGGATTCCTGGAAAGCTAATAACGGATACTGCACCGTTGGATTGAAAATGTTCAGTAACAGTTAAAAGTATTAAGATGGCAAAAGCGCTACAGCTGATTTAGCAAACAATACACACTGTTTGATACAGTGAAAATTACAAATACACGCAGATTAAACAGACATATTTATACTCAGGGTTATTACTGGGTGTGTGTTATATGTCCCATGAGTATTCTGTGTAACCCTGCAGCCTGTGTGTGTGTGTGTGTGTGTGTGTCTGTGTGTGGGGGTGTGTGTGTGTGTGTGAGGGGGGGAGAAAGAAATTGCAAGTGTTCTTTACTAATCATTTGTGGCTTCACTTCAAAATGGGATTTGCATAATATGCCTGGTCTTTTTAAAGTGAGCATAAACACAAGGGTGTGTGTGTGCGCGTGCACGTACATGTGTGGGTATTTGGTGGTGGGGGGTTGCGTCTTATTTGTCTGTCAGCTTTGGATCTTGAATTTTCTCTCCCTCAGCCTCATGTTCGCTCCCGCTGTTGTTCTCTCGAACAATTTGAATTCACAGATTTCGGCTCACGCCGAGCCTCCAGCGCACACACGGTCTGCTCTTTGCCAATATTATTCTCAGTCCTTCATAACTCATTGTATCTGCCGTAATGCCGTTTGCACCGATCAGCTGTCAGTTTTACTGTTTGTCCTGGCGGAGATGTTGATGAATCCATTCGCATATCAGGGTTTCAAAGCGCTCTCGTTGGGATTCCGGGGAAATACATCTCTTCCTAGTAGCAAAACAATTTGAAAAGCTTAAGCTTCGAGCGCGTGCCTGAAATGAGAAACATGAATGATTATTTTCCGTTTCAGGTTTTAATGAGGATGGAAGGCGGGGCAGTTTCTCGGTGAAAGTATCTTGCCTTTTTGTCTAGGTGTTCACTCGTACGCCACCGACGCCGCTATTGGACTAGAGTCTATGCTTTAGTTGACGCAAATTACGTTTCCTCATTCATTGCTGCCATAGCAACAGTGCTATGCAAACTGTGTCTGCGTTAGCAGTAGAATCATAAACCACGGGCGGTAAAAATAAGTCACTTCCTGACCAGAATGATCTCTCTCAATGATATTTTGCCAGACTGGAATCTACGTTCGTATTATGTGTGTTACTGAAGCTATTTAATTCTAAAGCTGAATCCTTTAGCACACTGTAGGGGCAGTGTATCAGTTTTTAAGGTCCTGTTACAGTTTAAATGGTTAGAAATGAAAGAAAAGTACAACAGAGATTTTAATATCAGGAAAAAGGTGGCTAAAGTGGCCCAAATTCGATTATTTTGTCTCATATGTGACTCAGATCTGATAGCACCACTCAAAAGTTTGGGATCAAAAACAAGGAAATTTGCAAGTACTGTGTGTGTCTTTGTATGTGTGTGTTTTTTCTCCATAGTGGCAGGAGAGTGAGGTCACAATGTTGCTCGACATTTTTCATTCAAGTAAAGAGAAATTATATTCATACACTCACTATCAATGTCATGCAACAAAGCCATTTAAAAACAAATGAAATAGTTGATTAAACTTTAAAACGTATTGATCAATTCACGATGTCGGACATGCAAGAAACATCCCACCTTAAAAGTCATCAGCAGGATTTTTTCAGCAGCACAGTTGCATCGATAGTGGGAAGAAAGCGGCCGGAAAACGTCCTTTAATTTTATTTGGAATTGCTAAAAAGTTAAGAATGGTGGAAATAATGTAGGCGTTATGGGTCCTGCGTTAACACTGTGCATGCATTCGTGCGTGATATGTTGCCCTCAAGCACTTAAACGTATAGCGCATAAACAATTGGGATGACGTTGCTGTAAAACAAAATTAAAGGCAAGATCACAAGGTGCATATCACAATTACTGCAAAAGAAACTCGGCTACGGGGGAATCTGAGTGCCGCGGTAAAAACGTGAACCAAAGATGTAACCGCAGGTACAGTGAGCTTGAACATGTCTCCAAGCACATTGTTCCTTTGCGCATTACTGGTCAGATCGGGATCGCGATCTGTTCAGACTAGTGTGTGTGATATCGTTCATGTTGAATGGTCTAACCAGTTTTGGTCAGTAAATCAGATATGGGCCACTTTTGCCTACAGTGTGAACATAGCCTTAGTGTTGCTTGAATCTCTTGTGTATATACACACACACACTAGCGTATCAGTCTGTCTGCTCTACACTAATTGAGAAGTTAGACCGTACACAAATAGACTACATTTAGTAATTATAAACCTACAAAATGACCAATGCAGTAGGTTTATTTGAGGCAATGTGAATGCCAGGTGTACCTAATAAAGTGCCCACTGATGGTTGGCTGCTCTTAACAAAAAGCGATCTTTGGTATCTTTATTCTCCATGGAGCAGTACTGTATATACTGTATAACAATATATTTACAGTGTTTGCAGACGGGTCTCCGTCTCTAATGCAACAAGAAACGCTCAGCCAGGCGAAGCAGAAAGCTTGAGTACACCGTCATCTTTCAGCAGGAAGGAGACGTGGGAACCTGTCAGACAAACGCCCAGATGTCACAGCAGCATATGTGTTGAAAACGGGGCTTTCCCGAAACATATGTACAGCCACAGCAACTGTTTTAGTACACTGTATGTGTGTGTGTGTGTGAGACAGACTGCTTCATTGGAAACTCTTTAACAAGAGTGGTAGTCATAGGCAGTAGGAGTCTGTTGTTTCTGGACGGGTAAAAATGTGGGGTGTCCCCCCCCCCCCCCCCCCCCCCCCCCCCCCCCCC
>JAOTQY010000025.1:6967771-6977991 GCA_026413445.1 Dolichallabes microphthalmus | reverse complement strand
ACCCTCCCATTTTATCCGGGCTTGGGACCGGCACTGTATCCAGTGGCTGGGGTGTGGGCACTGGCTGGAATCGAACCATAATCATGTGACTGACTATGCCTTTTGGAAACGTCATGTTAATTGAGAATTAGTCTCAAACCCTCTCATGGGTTGAAAACGCTAATTAGCCTAATCAACATGTGTGTAGACTGTGGAAGGGCCATTTGAATGATTACACATTTAGTTATTCTTTGAGGATAAATATTTTGAATGTAGCGTTTAACTTGGTGTTAATTCTGTCGTCCGTGAGACTTTACATTAGGTAAGTTAAACAATAGTGTAATTTCTATTGGAGGAAAAATCAATTCAGTTATCAATCGCAATTCTTTTGTGTGTCGATTAATTTATGGCCACTTTGACTCTCAGAGAATGAACCAATTTAACAGAGATGAACCAATGGATCAGCCAGTGACCATAATTGGCTGGTTTTCAGTTTGATTGGCCGTGATCAGCCTCAGATATAAACGATTCTATAATTAATGCAGAAGCTTTGGAAATCTTCTCCAAACTCTGTGTGCGAATTAGTCTCAAACCCTCTCATTTCATACACTTACCCCAGTCTCAAAACACTGTGACTAACAAAATCAGGGAAAAATTAAAAATTAAATTGTGATATTTATAAAATCACGATACTTTGTGATAATATCGTATTGGGAGGTGACTGCTGATTCCCATCCATAGTAATTTCTTTCAGAAACATGAGTTTACCAAGGCGGCATGGTAGCACCTATGGGTCTGGGTTCGAATATCGCCTCGGGGTTTGCATGTTCTCCCAGTGCTTGGTGGGTTTCCTCGGGGTAATCCGGTTTCCTCCCACAGTCCAAAGACATGCATGATGGGCAAATTAGCATTTCCAAATTGCCCCTATTGTGTGAATGTGTGTGCCCTGTGATGGGTCGTCACCTCCTGGGATCGGCTCCAGGCCCCCCATGACCCTATCTATATACGGGACAAAGCGGTACAGATTAACGAGACACACGTTGTGACGAGATGATTTCCCTGAATCGACTCTTTGAATCGACTCCCAGGGCCTGGGATTCGAACAGCCCTGTCTCTGAGCACAAGCGCGAGCCTTGAAGGGCCGAACGGGCTCGCGCGCTCACATTTAAAGGAGAAGCCGTTGGCTCCTGGTGGCCAGCGCGCTCACGTCTAACGGCGTTCATAGCCGGGCTATTGTAGTCACCACGGCGACCGGACACGGCATTCAACCGCTTTCTTTTATTTCGTTACGTATTGTTTGTGTGTATTTTATTTTTCTCGTCTCGGGTTTCGGTTCGGACCGACCGGGGAGACGTGTCAGTTTGGATTCTCGTCGAGGAAAAACGCCCGCGCTGTTAGAATAAATGGAGGTGTATTTCTGCCGTAAATAAGTTGGAGTGCTCGGTGTGTGTGTGCTGTAACGTCACTGCGCAGGAGGAAGCGCACGCGGCGGAGAAAAGCGGAGAGGAGCCGCTCGAGCGCGTCCAGGAGGAGAAGAACAGCGGCGTTGGAACCGAGAGAGAGAGAGAGAGAGATCTCCGTGACTGTCCCGCTCTGTCTGTCCGCCTCCCTCTCTCACTACCGCCCTGTCTAACCCGGGATTTCTGCCTTTGTCTCATCATCATCCTCATCCTCATCCTCATCGTTATTATCATTCACCGTTTTCAATACACACCGGTTCAAAAATGCAGCTCCGGACCGTTTTGGATGTCAAAGTGGTGGACGTGGAGAAAAGGCGGCATCCGTCCAAACACTACGTGAGTAACGTTAGGGGCCTTTAATCCGGTAAACCTCGACAGCTCCTGGATCAGTCAGGACAAATTCCCGTTTGTTTATTTATTTATTTTTCCATTTATTACCCCTTGCACGCGCACTAACACGGGACAGCCGGAAGCAGATCTTTATGCCTATTGATAAAGCAGCCGCTTGAGGATGCGGAGCAATGACGTCATACACCGTTTATTTATTTATTTCATTATTTTTAATTTGATTATTATTATTATTTTTATTATTATTGTGTCTTTGGATCGTGACATGGCCCAAAGTCGTGTGCATGCTTGAGTGTACTCTGTGCATGCCTACATTTTAACATAAGCATGCAGAGGTGCAAATGTGATGTGTGATGTGACATCAACAGATAAATAATAGGTAATCGATCCTGAAGGAAATTCCAGATTTCTAGAAAAAAACTATTCATTGTAGTTAAAATGTAGTTAAATGCATTACTGTTTGCATGATGACAGACCACACTGAGCAGCTGGATAACTACCATGGTAGATTTGTCTAACATAATAATATCCTGTGCATGTTCACACTGGTCCACACTCGTGTGACAATCCCCCGAGTGCTTAGACTCGAGCTCCTGCCACATCGTTTTGCTCACCCGTCTTCGTCCAGCTGTTAGTTCCTGAAGTTCTGTGAGCTGTCGGAACACACCAGCATCCGAGCTCAGATCCGAAAGTTGAACAAAGTAGTGCAAAAAGGAATGAAGAAAAGAGTGCATCCCAGAATTACTAAGTTTGTGCTACAGTATTGTTTTTTTTTGTCATGTAGATCAAAGGACTTTTTGCAGAAAAAGTACAGGAGATAAACTTGACTATGTGCACAACTTGCTAATAGGCACATTTATGCAAATGTCAATCTTGCCGTGTAAATACTGCATAAACCCACAGGAACAAATTGCTCCGCAATTGCTCTACTTTTTCAAGAAAAATATATATAATGTCCTCAGTGTATATAGCAAAAACAATTTTGGCTTAGCTGTTCCAATACTTTCAGAGAGGATGGTATGAATAATTAATATCCTGCAAAAGCTTTGTACATGATGTCGGATCTAATATCGATAGAGTATAAGCTATATATCTACAACGCATGAATAAATAATTTTTTATTCGGTTTGCATTTTCTCTGGAAGGTCACGTGATATGCTTTCTCAAAATATGGGGCATTTCTAGGTTTGTTCTGCGTTGTAAGTGCCGTTTTTTATTACTTTCAGGAAAAGTAGTGGGAAAATACAGCAATAAAAATTGATTTTTATGTCTCGTTAGTGTGACTAATAACAGAGTGGGTCACTGGTTAAAGTACAGTATGTGATGTGAAACCTTCATAGAAAAGCATGTAGGTGTACTTTGACATGATATTGATATTGCATCCTCATAATTCCCAACTTCTAACTGATCCTAGATCACATTAGAAATAAGCACCTGGAAAGAAAGGTATATACTGCACAGAACAGTCGAGAGATCTTTTTTTTTTTTTGGTTGTTTTTCTGTCCTACATTCTTCCTTCACTCTCTCCAGGGAAAGCAAAAGAAAGGTGAGGAAGACCAACAAAGACTCATGCTTTAGCGTCTCACGGAGCAGGAGATCGAGACGAGGAGACGAGCTCATTTTCTGTGTCCAACAGCTGGAGATACTTTTCCTGTGAGAGGAGGGGACAAGTAGAGATAGTGGTTAAGAGAGGAAGGGGGCATTGTACCCAGCTTTTAATCCCAGAGAAGAATGCTGACTAGGGGAAAGCCTAGAACATTTCCTTATATTTAGCAAGCCCCCATTTTCCGTTGCATCCATCAGTAAGGTGTAAGTGCTCTCAGGTTATTGACAAAGGATGTGGTCACTGTTTTGGCCATGAATGTACCCGGGTTGGTCATTATTAGTAAGCTGTATGTGTACAGTCCTTTAAAAAGAGCGGGAGACCAGGAATGGAAATACTGCATGAGTGTCTTAGTTCTTCTGCCAGACAGGAAGCCAGCAGTGACAAACTGCCAAAAAGTGTCCATTAAAACAGTATGTGCATGAACTCAACACACAGATGTGAATAAGGTGTCTAAACTCACTTTTGCCTCCCCACTCAGTGCCACTTTTTGAAAGACAAATGGTCTTGATCTGAATTCGGAGACGCTGAGGCAGCTGTATTACATCATTGTTTAAGGAGGTCCTAAAATGTCAGCCATTATAGCACCTTGACTTCAGCTTTTTACTTATTAGGACATCAGGGTTTAGGGTTCTCTCTCTCTCTCTCTCTCTCTCTCTCTCTCTCTCTCCCTCACAAGGATTAAAGATTCAAAGGTGTTTTATTGGCATGGCAAATATTTACATTTATATTTCCAAAGCTTAGAAATAATAGTAGTATAAAAATTTTATAGTATAAAAAGAGTAAAAATAAATAAATTTATATAAAATAAAAGAGTACAGACGTTTAGTCCAAGATAAATTGACTCTCGTGAACATTATATAAAAAAAGCATCTCTCTCTCTCTCTCTCTCTCTCTCTCTCTCTCTCTCTCTCTTAGGATTCAAGATTCGAATGTGCTTTATTGGCATGACTAATATGGACCTTTGTATTGCCAAAGCTCTGATACAAGTCAGGATAAAATAGCAGTAATAAACACATAGAAATTTCTTTTAAAAAAGTAGTTATTGAAAAATAATAAAAAGAAAATAAAAATAGAATATTACCAAATAGAATTGTAAGCTCTGCTAAATATGTCAGATTTGTCCAAATATGTCAAATAACTATTGAAAAAGTGAAGGAAAGAGTCTCTCTCTCTTTCTCTCTCGCGCTCTATCTCACTCTCTTTATCTACGTGTGTCTGCGTGCTTGAGGGCCTTTTTAAGTGCTGGGCTCCAGCAGTGAGCAGCACGGTGAGGGTGACTGTTAAACTGCTTTAGTCACTGGCTCTCCATTGTTTGGTGATTTTGACTAAAGAGAAGGGAAGCAGGACCCACATTTGTGTGTGTGTGTGTGTGTGTGTGTGTGTGTGTGTGTGTGTGTGTGTGTGTGTGTGTCCGCGCGTCTGTGTGGGTGCTTGTGTAATAAAGAGATTAAGGCTAGGGTTGCTCAATAAGTCATGTTCGGATCGTCTTCATGACTTTTGACATTAATCGTTGAGTTAAATGTAATCAACAGCAGCGCTGATTCAGATTAAACCTGGTTATTTGCAAGCTATGTTAAACTGTAAGCATAACTAGACTTCCCACTTTTTAAATGAAGTGTAGCTTCAGTACTTTAGAAACTTTTTAAAAAATTCATTAACACTAAAGGACATGGTTTTGTATGTTTTAGCTGCTGTTTAATTGGTGCAGACTGTTGGAATGGGGTAAAAAAAATTATGCAAATTTAATAAAAAAAGTCTTAGAAAGCAACTTTATCAACTGGCTGAAGGATTGTGATTAATTATTATGATTTCACTGTTAAGCAAAGCAGTTATCATTTCAGCTCTTGTCACGTCGGCCTACTTTCTACTTGTGCAGGTTTTGTCCTCAGGTCATTTGTCCTTAAGTCTCGGTCATTGTCTGTGCCAAAGCTCAATTCCCACCAGAAACCTTTATGCCTCCAAGAAGTGAGGGTGTGTGTGTGTGTGTGTGTGTGTGTGTGTGTGAAGCATTGTCTTTAAACCCTTCCAGTCGTTCTGCTCTGTTTCCTCTGAAAGCCTGTGTGGCTCTGTCCCTCCTTGTTTCATCACTCTTTCCACACATTAAAACCAGCTCTATCTCTACCAAACTGTTAATCAATCTGATCCTGCCTTCAAAGCAAACACATGTCCAGCACATCCGAGATCAGTCCCACTTTAGAGATTTATGATCGTGTTAGGCAGATATCAAAAGAACAACCCTGCATCCTTTTTTTATTTTTTTCCCCCTTGTCGTCTGGTTGCCATTTTTTCTCTCTCTAATCCTTTTTTCCCCCTTACTCCATCTGTAGGCTTGAGTTGTTTGCAGCTTGTCAACAGCAGGGTGGTGGATGGAATTGCATTCAGCGCAGTGCGATTACATCATGCAGTAGCTACGATCTGTGGGTATAGTGACATGTGTGGGCATCGTGGGAAGTCCATGCCACAGCAGAGATCACAGATACGGGGTCTTTTGCGCAGTGCTGAAATCCGGACCGCTGATTTCGGGTCAGATCTAGCTTCTCATAGCTCCGCCGGTAACACATAAGACGAAGGAGAACTGATTGGAGATCAGTGCACTTAGAACAGGGCAGATATTGGCATCAGATCTCACAATCTGGGGGAGGGTGTTGACCCAGGTGGATATGCCGAGTGTGCTATTTCAATTTGTGCTACACAGGATAAGGTTAAGATTTTAGACCTTTCAAGTTGAAGACAAATTGCAACATTTGCGGGCATTGAATATAGTTTATTCAAATAATTCTCGCAGTCAGTAGTCCGGGTTAGCCGGCAGACAACCAAGATTAACAAGCCTGGAAATGTTTTCATAAAAAAATTAAAAGTTTTAATTAAAAACAAATCACATTTCATATGTACTCAAAAAACTAGTGGTTGCAACATGGTGATATTTTTTAACCAGATTCAATAATTCAATATGATTTTGAATTAATATTTGGAAAGAAATCATTAAAGCCAAGCAAGGCCAAATTTAGATTTATAGAGGATCAAGATTGCTGTAAGCGCAAGTAGAATCATCAGCAATATTTGCACCTTATTAAATGGTCGTTAGCAACTATAATCTTCTGTCTTTACACTCATAAAAGCACACCTGCCTGACCGGAAGAGAAAAACAGCCCTCTCTGAGAACCAATGAGACCTGTCCATCATGGCCTCACCCGGGCCACACATGCGAGCAATTTGCTGCGCTCGAAAAACGCCGCAATGTGAAACCAACCGAAACGAATGAAAAATGTCACAAAAAGTCAACCCCATGTACAGATTTTCGGAAACAATCTAGGTGGCAAAACAGCCTAATAGTGTAAGGAAAATGTGTGAACAGCGCAATATTCTGAAAAGATTTGGCAGGGAAAAAGAGCGTTTAATTTGGGAATTGAGACATGAGGAGCAGGTGGAACCAATCAGAAACACATAAGCATGAACGAGAACAGGACACAACGTCTGGAATAAAACACAACAGGATGTGCAGTGATTGGAAAATAATCAACAGGCTGGTATAATGCAAATGCGTGTTACCAACCCAGGGATGACAATTCTCCGATAGGAGTACACAGTGAGGTGCTTCCTGTCATACAAAACCAATTTGACAGCAAAGTATGCTTGTGTCAGAAAACAGCTTTGTTTTCATTTAAAGGTCCCATATTTTCCTGTTTCATCCCATGTCTCAGGGCTCCCCCGAAATGTATCTGTCAAATGCTCGTAGTGTACCTTAACCACTCTTTATTTCACTCCTACTTCAAACATGCCATTTCAGTGTCCAAGTAAAGCAGCTACAGAGCTGAGCAACAAGCCCGGGTAGTGTTTCACTCATATGAGGTCACATTAGGGAGGGAAAATCTATTTTGTCTTGTTTAAGCCTTGACACATACAAGAAAAGAAAAAGCACAAAAAGGTGTGAATGTTCTTTTTTTCTTTCCCTCATGTTTTTTTGCTTGTACACGCACACTGGAGACCCATCTGAATGTCAAAACGAGCTTTTTGCATAATAGATGCCCTTTAAGTCTTCTTCGAAAGCATCACTAACGATTTTCATTGTTAAATACCAATGTGTTTAAAAAATCTTTTATTTTTAAGCTTGCATTATGTGAGCTGTTTCTTCTGTGAATGAGTTGTTACTATAGCAACGATTGAACAGATTAATACATACCTGTATTTGCTCTATAGCCAAGACAGTATTATAGCCTTGTTCAAAAAATAGTTAAGAGATTTTAACCAAAGAGGAACAGAGTGGAGTGTTGAGTACGGGAGCCGGACTGTATCTATTCACACCGGATAGACAGGGAAGTAGGATTTCCTCAATCAGGTAATCGTGGAGCAAGACCACTGGTTCTTATGGATAATGTTGTGGCAGGAATTTGCAATATCCTGGCCTGGTGGTTCTGTAAAATGCTTTGGAAAGCCCTTATTTGTTTTGAGGGATCGTTCTGTACTCGTGAAATGAAAGGCGAAAATCCCAGTGGAGATGTTTCGTTTTCATCCAGTCAGCAGAACCATTTTTTTCTGGATTGGAAAATCAGGGATAGCCATTTAATTCCTATTCTAAAAGGCTGGAAGGAGGAAGCGCGTGCTGAATCAACACTTTTACATCTCTTCAGGAAATGCAGTGTGCTACTTCCTCTGCTGTGTTTTGGAGTTTGAGTCTCTGTGAATGAGGTAAAGGGCAGAGGGCGTTTTTTTTTTTTTTTTTTTATAAAGTGGAAATGACCACAAAAAAAGGCATGTGTGGAGATGTTTGTGCAATGATAAGACAAATGGTCTTCTGGCCAAAGATGTTTAAAGACCATTCCATAAATGTGACATCATTCTCTGCCTTTTTTTTACTGACATGTTCAGCACAGGGACTGAGGGAACTCTCTTTAATCTTTGTTGCTTGCATAATCTAGATAACGACAAATTAATGATTAGTGAGATAATGACTTCCTGCAAAGGCCCCTTCCCAGGATGTCATTAGCAACAGCCTGAGCTGCTGAAAGCTAACAGTTAAGACACATTTTACAAGAACAGTATGACACTCTGCTGTATGAATCACACGTTAGGTTATTTGTTTCGTTAACACATCAAGCAACTACTGTACAGTACATGAAGAGAAGGGTTTCTGATGGGTTCTTAGGATGGGTAATGCTTCTAACCTTTTTTTGTTGGGACTTTTTAAAAAAAAAAAAAAAAACGGAAACTGTTACTTCGGTGAACCTACTGTACACGGTGTTCCTCAAAGCAAGGAACCCTTTTGAGTGCTAATTGGAATCTTTTCACAAATCACAAAAAGATTTATGTATCCTGTTTTGATACGGGATTCAGCAGAGGCTACTTTCTGTACGGAATTCTCCGGTTCTCCCTCCATCTGAGTCAGCATCCTCCAGGTTCATCTACCAAAAACATTTCAGTAGGTGGATTAGCTGCTCTAAATTGCCCAGAGATATGAATGCGTATGCTCAGTGTGCCCTGTGAAGAATTTGGATTCCACGCACGTGTGTATCCCTTTTTCTGTTTGCCTGTATTGCCAGGATAAGGGCTTCCTATCCCGGAGTGGTGGCTTCCGTCCACATCTGAAAAACTTGTCAGTAGTTGCAGTAATCTAAATCGCTCGTAGGTATGAATGTGTGTGTGCTTGGTGATCTGTAATGAATTGGCATGCCATCCATGGGCGTATTTCTGCCCTTCACATAGTGTTCTCGAGATGCACGGCGTCCCTGATAATACGGCAATCAAAGACTGTTGAATGCAGGTTTGTCGGTACTTGCCGAATGTTTTAACTAAACAACGCCCTTCAGCCAGTATTGTGTTTGGGAGAACATGTAGCAACATCAATGATGCGTTTTTGAAATGACAATTGGATAAAGAAAAATTTTAATATTGCAATACATGGTTAAGTTAATTATGAGCACACGCCTATGTGGCATACTGTATATTAGAGACGAACATCAGCCCTGTGTAGAGCATGGCTTAAATTCAAGGAAAAACAGACAGAGAAACCAAAAGCCCATTCTCTATATTCCATCATATATCCTTCCAAGCCAGAGTGTATATATTTAGAACGCTATTTGACTCTTGGAAACATCAGCGGTTCTGCGATTGATTTCATACCCATCTGTTGGGAGACGTTCTCTTGTCTTCGCATGATTGATCTCAGATATTCTCCTATATTATTATCCCGTAATAAAGGTTTTGTGGGCAGTGAAACGTTCGAGCTGAAACTGTGGAAGATGGGTAGAGGTTTTTTTCCCCCTTCTTTTTTCTTTCCTTTTTTTAAAATATATGTATGCTGAAATAGATGTCTTTAGGCGGGGTTCAGAGCTTTTAGTGGTGAGGCCTGCTGATTTTCCAGCCACACCAAATCTGCTAAAGTGCTGCTCCAGCCGTTGCATGAGACAAATCTGAAGGACGGAGGACTGCTGACTGTACAGTAAGTTTTTATTTCTTATTTTCTCAGGACGGAGGTCTCTGTAAAGTCGTGTGTTTTTGTGTAGAAATTTGTTCAATCTGATGTGCAGCACATTTCAGCTGGATATCATTCTATCAAAATATTATTAGTATATAGTAATATGGAACTTATGTTCTTGGGATAGTTAGTGTTGAATCCAGTGATTTATACAGTAAACTCCATAGTTGCCCGCATGTGTTCCAGAAAAGCTTTCCATGTTTCTTGCACATGCTCCTTTCTAAGGACGTTCTTAGAGTAAAATTTCAAACACGTCTCTCCCAAACGTTGATCCTTTCATTATTGTAATTTGCGGCAGAACAATGCGACATTTGTTTTGACACGTTACCCCCCCCCCCCCCCCCCCCCCCCCCCC
>JAOTQY010000025.1:6947593-6967697 GCA_026413445.1 Dolichallabes microphthalmus | reverse complement strand
CCCCCCCCCCCCCCCCCCCCATTGTAGCAGTTTTCACAAGCTCATGTGTTAAAACATCGATATTTATTATTGTTGGAAACATTTGAATGGAATTCGTTCTTGAACGCAGGAAGCTTCTGAGAACAAAAGAGTTCGAGGAATTTAGAAAGAGATCATTTGGTGTTGCTTCATTTGATTATTGGACAGATTAAATCTACACAAATTACTGATTAAGAATATAGATAAATCACACAGTCACACAAAAGATATACAAGTAGTACTAATGTTAACAAATGTTTATTACAAGAAGCTCAAAGGTATTCACCCTTCTGTGCATTTAACATCGCAATGAGATCTTCCTTCCTGATCGGTGTATCGACGTCCTTTTGTGATACTGTATTGTTTTTCTACAAAATGTCGGAAACAGCAAAATACCTTTGTTGAAGAATTAAATTCACATTTGTGTGGTGTAAATCATGTACGGTGAATTGGAAGTTTGAAATCAGCACATATAATCGAATTTCCATACAATAATCAAGACACAGGATTCAAGAATCGAGAATATTTTTTCATCAATACACCATTGTTGTTATTGGTAGAACCAATGGTGTAACTTTGGTGTTAACTTTGTGGGGGTTGAGATCTCCACCCATGTAGGAGGTATCCGTGGGTGTGATTAAAATTGTTGGTTGGCCATTTAGTCATCCTCTTTTCATTGTGTATGCAAGTCTCACACAGGGCCAGATGGGTGGTTTATTTTTTTTGATAATGCCAATGAGGTTTATTTCCAATGACGTAATGCCAATGACGGTTAATTATTTGCTAATTGGCAATGATGTTGAATTGAGGAACCCAACCACTTTATCATGTTTTGTAACAGTTAGACATTGAAATTCATAATTATGATATGATATGATATTAAATCCCTCCATAAGTTATGTCTGTGAGTAGAACCTCCAGAAGATTGAGACTAGTCTCAACTGGTGGAAAGGTTCAAAAGTTTACTTAAAAAGAAAAAAAGGCCCTCTCGCTTGCGCTTTTCTTGAGATTAATAACTTTCAATTTTCTAATTTGCCATTTCATTATTTTTGATTGAGTGCCAGACTTGCCGGTCCTTTGATGAAGACTTTTTTCTTTAAATCATAGTCGGATCTCTTTGGCTATGCCATGATTGTGCGCTTGTCTCTCATGGCTTTGCATGCCTCATTAAAAAGAGATTTGTTAAGAGTCACAGATTTTTTTTTTGACTCTGTTTATGTCTGTGTATGGTTTTATAAGAATCACGAATAAACAGACTAGATATTATTACATAGAGTTGTTCAACTTAGCAAACATCAACATTGCATTTATTCATTTTTGAATACATTTTGGAATAAAACCAGGATGAAGCCCCAGTAATGAAAAGCTTGAATTTGTAATTTTGTTACTACTAGAATATTTTTTGTTTAAGGCAGAGTTTCCCAAAGCATCGCAGAAATTAAGATTATCGTAACAGAAGAAGAGAGCGAGAGAGATAGAGCTGCACATATTTATTTGATGCTTTCGCTGACATCAAGTGCTTCGATGCTTTTGGAAAGCTCGGCCTAGATTATTTAACAAGGACATCCGGAATTAGCAAGGCTCATACATTACTTTTTCTTCTGCTGAAAAAGTTGTGTGTGTGTGTGTGTGTGTAGTGTTACATGAGTGTGTGTGATTTGACTGTGACTCAGACCATGATATGACAGCTATATATATTTATAGGCTGTAAGTCTGAAGGATAGGGTTGTTTAGGTCATCGAACCAATGATTAAAAGCATTACCATAAACTAGGAGTCAAAGGTTTGGACACACCTTCTTAATTCCATGATTTCCCCTGATTTTCATTTCTTTTTACATTGTAAAACAATGCTGAAGGCATCCTTCATAACGGCTCCAATCTGAGGTGCTGTTAACTGGAGATTTCTGAGACTGGTACAGTAAGTGTAGAGTGAAGTGAAGTTCTCCTCTACAGCGGAGGTAAGATTTGCTCTTGCTTTACTGCGATGGTCTTCATGAGCTAGTTTCATCATGGAGCTTGATGGGTTTTACAAATGTACTTGACAATACTCTTCTTGCAAGATCCGTTCCCGGACAGCTGACCTTCATGTCTTAAAATAACAGTGGATGACTGTTGTTGTTGTTGTTACTTAATTACGTAATGCCATATGCGTTATTTGATAGTTTCTAAAAAAATCCAGACTTGTGTGCAAACTTTGACTGGTAGCGTATGTGTTTTGTATGTAGAAATGTAATTAATCTTTAATTAATCTGATATGACAGCTTTTTTTATTTTTTAAACTTACGCATATAAAAAATATCTTACATTATCTAAAATTTCAGAATGTCATGGGGGTTTGATTTCTATTTTAGAGTACTGTGATTGGTCACAGTGGAATTGGGATGGAGACTTACAGTCTATGAACAGCCGGAGCACCAACAGCTCTCCAACTACATCTTTAGAAATCTGCTATCTGAACAGACTTCCCCGCCCAAAGATTAAAGAGTCTCCAGCTAAAGTCAAACTGTTAAAAAATATTACATATGAACAGATTTTAGTAAATGTGTTAGGCAGGGGTGGATTATGTGCAAAGGCAAGGTTAGACAAGGAAAAAAAATTCCTTTAAAAGCGCAGGTGAAAAGAATTTTAAGGGCTGTACTTTTGAAAGCCTATTACTTGTTGTTCCTACTGCCGTCTTAAATGATCTGGGTGAAGCGAACCCTAAGCGTCCACCCAGGATCAGATTTTAGCTCATGTCTGAGCGCCCTTCTATTTTTGCTTTGTTCTGAGGGCCAGTTGGTTGGGCTGTGCCTGATACTTTCAGCATTGAAGTGATCGCTGTTTTTTCTCCTCTAGGTTGTTATGAGAATGGCCGTGTGAGCAAATGAGCGGGGAGAAAGGTCCGACGAAGCGAGAATTTATACACATCCGTATCCACCCACAGATCAAGGTTGCTCTCCACTAAGCAATTAAGAGTTATAGTCAGGGAGGGAAGGGCCACATGAGCTAGCCTGCATGCCAGTCGGGTCGAGGAGCTTTATTTAAAGTGTGTGGTTACACACCCACACACCCACGAGTTTGTCATTTTTCTCTCTCATTTTTTTTTGTTAATGTGGATGCAATATTCTGTGCTCCAATTTGTAAAAGTAGAGTGATGCTGTGTGTCTTTAAAATGTTTTTTTTTTTCTGTCTCTTTCTCAGTCTATATCAATCACACACATACACACTCGTCGAGGTTCGGTGATGCGGGGGGACATCTCCAGTTGCTGGCTGCCGGCCTGCTGCAGTCTGTGATAAGCCTGGTATCTATTTAGATAGCTGTACACACACATGGCAGAGTGGCATGATTGGTATTTAAGATTACTAACAGCATAGCGAGTGCCTTTTCCCAGTGTCAGATTTAGAGTGGACACAACACACACCACAACCCATCAAAGAGTAGCTTCTCCCCCCCCCCTCCCCCACCCTTTCTTTCTCACTCGCTCTCTCAGTGCCGCTATGTCCTACTTTCCCTGGGCAAATTAATAGCAGATGTATTGGGCTATACCATTATTATTGATGTGACATATGAACTCATGTTGACCTGCAAATTGCCTCACTTGCCGTGCAAGCTTAATATCCGAACAGCACTGTGTGACACACATACCTGGTAATGTGACTTTACAGGGACCCGACAGACTAATATTTAAGAACAATACATTCATGTTTATGTTAGATAGATTAAGCAGCTTATCAGTATTATGGACCGAAGTATTTTTGGTGGATGACACATTTTCATCAAACATTTTTAAGAGTTTAATCAAAAACATCATACGGACATAACAATTAAAGAAGCTATTTGTTTTCAAGAGTACATCAGTAAGGAATCTTGGGTTGAAAGTTCATCTTGTGTGAAGCAACAGAAATAAATATAAGAATACATTTGGAAATGTTTAAAAGCAAATATAGACATTAGTGGTAATTTTCTATGGAATTGCCAAGTGACATTATTGACTGGTGCTCGAATGGTCCCGAATGGTGGGACATGATTATGAATATGGCTGTAAAATCCTTCCAGAGATATTATGAGGCTGGTTCATGTTAGTTATCCAGTCAACATTAGCAGTGAAGATTGAAATCGTTCAGATACATAACTTAAATTCTTCCCAGAAAGGGTGTTAGCCAGTCAACAATAGCGGTGAAGATTGGAATCATTCATACAGTAGATATACTGTACCTTGAAAATACTCTCTGTCATGTTAGCTAGCCCGCTAGTGTTAACAGTGGCTTCATTGATAAAATGTGAATAGTCTCTCAGCAATCCTGTCAGGTCAGTTTATGTTAACTAACCAGCTAGCATTAACAGTGGAAATTATACACATAGATTCCATATAGCATTTAGCCAATGCCTTTAACTAATCACCAGTCACCACCCGATGCAATATAATCACCAGGTGCCGATTCGATTAATAGTGTATCTGTAGGTATCATGATTTTGAAAATATCCCGATTCCATATTACATCTTTTCTGATTTTGGTACAATGTTAAAATCTTGAACCTTTGTTAATTTATTACTCCAAAGTTTTATATCTTAGCCTTATTCAACCACTTCGCATCTGAATTGACCTAATTACATGTAGTCCATTCCTTATAACATTAGTTAATAGGGATGCAACGGTATCAAAACTTCATGGTACGGTAATACCTCGGTGTGAATGGCACGGTACGGTATTTATTGAATATTTTACAGGAAAAACAAAACTAATGAAGAGGCTCGAAAAAAGTGTCAGAATTTCCATCTCTTTTCCTTCGCCGCTACTAGCAGCACCCGCCATTTCCGCATTACTGGATTTGTTGTGACAACAGGCCGCAAAGGATGATGGCCACGCCTGGGCTGATGGGAATTGTAGTTCTCGCTACCTCCCGTTCGCTCCATTCGCCTGAGCAAACTTTTCTCAGAAGACCTTTATTTATTGAATCATGCGACCACGGTAGTATTGAAATAATTTGCTATTGCGGTACGACGGTATTTACAATATTGTTACATCCCTATTAGTTAACGCTCGACTAATTAACGTTTAATCAATGCATGGGGTATTTTGAGACTGGTGTAAGCGTGTGTACTGAGTGGGTTTGAGACTAATTTGCTTGCAGAGTTTGTAGAACGAAGGAAGATCGGAGGCTTTTTAACGCGCAGGACTTTTGATAATGTAACATCATAAATACGGATTCTGTTAAGAAGCTTGTGCACTCGTCACAGAATCGGTTATGTCCAACGTGATCTGATCTATCTGATCATGTCTGATCTAGCTAAAAAACAGCCAAATCTGGTCACTTTCTGATCGACCGGTGCATGTCTGTCATAAATATAATAAATAATTTGATGTTGGAGTCAGTGTGGCGATACATGGTTCGGCACAGAAAAGACTCACAATTCATAACTGAATCGATTTTTTCCCCCATCTCTACTTACTAAATGTTTTATAGTCTCTATCAGAAACGTGTCCTCGTGCGAGTTCAAAACGTCAGGAAGAAGAAATAAAACTTCTGTTTGAGTATTTCAGGCTAGCTTCCCAGCTAGTGATAACTTTTACATCTTGAAAATTCTGTCAGAAATCCAGTCAAGTTAGTTCAGATTAGTTAGCATTAGTAGTGCTGAACATAAATATTTATTGGATATTACTTAAAAATCCTTCTCAAAATCAGGTTATGCAAGAGCGTTAGCTAGCCTATCAAATCTATAAAACCAATGCACACGTCATCCATAGATAGCACACATAGCAACATCAAATTTTTTTTAGGTGGAGAACGCACGACTGGCTAAAGTGAGATCCTAACTAACACTACGAAAAGCAGTTATTCATCACAGATGATGAACAATGACGTCGTTCAGGTGTAACTGTGAACATATTTGTGTGTGCTACCTCAGACTGTAATAAACACAGGCATGATTCTATAATTATTCCATAATTTTTTCCATAGATCTTTCACAGTGATTGCATTAGGAGGCAATCAGAAGCCTTGTGACAATCAGAGATGCATAAACATGTTAGTTTTTTGTCTGTGGTTTGTATATCTCTGAAGGAAACACAATGATCATTGCTTCACTATGTGTGTTGACCACAGAGAATAATAGCAGCTGTGGAGGCTTTTAGCAGCTTGCCAGTGCTGGAGAAACTGCTGGTGCCCTTCCAGGAAAACAATACTTACACACTCGCCTGTCAAATCAACCGCTCTAATCTCTCTCTCTCTCTCACACACACACATACATACACATACAGAATCTATCTATCTATCTATCTATCTATCTATCTATCTATCTATCTATCTATCTATCTATCTCATACACACACGTATACACACACAAAGATACACACTCTACTTGTTTTCAACTTCTCTTTCTGCTCCATCTGTGTCTCTTGCATCATGATTTCATATTTAACAGCAATATTAGGTATATGGCAGCTGTTGAATGTAGGCATTAACACTGCTTTGCCGATGTACCGCATCCTAGTCGTGGTCTCAGTTGTTTTGGACACTCACTTAGCATATTTCAAAGGTTGAACTGTTTTTATCACAAAATACAACATTTAAAAAAAACCTAACTCTATTGCAGTCCGTAACAGTTTTCTGCTTCTCTATCCCTGTTATAAATATGACTCAAAGTACCGGTAACTGTTGTTTTAAAAAAGTTTGCTAATATCCCTTGCCAACTAGCATTTAACACCATTTACACTATGTATAATAGGGATGGGAATCACCAGGGACCATACGATACGATATTATCACGATATCACGATAGAATTTAATCCCGAATAAATTTTGTTCAAATTTTGTTACAATTCTAAACAAAACTTAGCAAATAATTTGCTCGTACCACACAGGATGCTTTGTTTCCTGTGAATGTGTGAATAGTTTAGAGCACCATCTGTAGGATTATAGAGGAACTGTTACTTTTTATGACCGCAAATGAAAACATATAAACACAGACAAAGACACACTTTCTGTCAAAAGTTTGGACACACCTTCCATGGTCTTTTCTGATTTTTATTTCCTTCTACACTGTAAAACAATGCTCAAGGCGTCCAAAATATGCAATAATCTCCCTTGAACGTTGTTATCTGCTATCTACTGTATGCTCTGTCACGCCTTCATAACGGCTCTAATCTGAGTTACCTAATGCCATATGTGTTACTTCATAGATTTGAAAAAATCCAGTATTGTTGTAGAATATAGAAAATAAAATTCGGAGACCTGCGTGGGATGGATTTTTCAGTCCCGCTCCTGCCCGCTCCCACAAAAATATATATTATTTTCTCCAGCTCCCGCCCGCAGTATTCAAGTTTTGTCCCGCAAATCCCGCAGGTAAACATATAAGTAGTTTTATTTTTACTGCTTCTTCCCACTACTCTGTTATTTGTTTCAATCACTTCCCTTTTGAGTATATATAAAAAAGAAACGGAAAATAAATAAGTTTTGTTTTATTTGAGTTTGATTAAATGGAACGATGGACACGAACGAGGAGCTTTTCAGAACGTAGAAATACACTCAGAACTGTTAGAAATAGGCTAATAATTTTGCAATGAAACAAAATAATAATAAACGTTGATTTCTCAAGTGGTCAAACAGAAAAGCATTTGGCCTAATACTGTTTCAGATCGTTAGGCTTTTTTGCCTTCAGCAATGTCCAAACATTGAGCATAAGTTATCCTTATTTCTCAAAAAATAAAAATAAGTTCAGACCTTGCGTCTGTAAATTGTTTTTACTTTAATTTAGTCGTACTTGTTGCTTTTGTGCAGTAGATAAATAATATAGTATTTGTTTTCAATAACTTAATTGTAAGATAATTCCATTTTGCGGTCTTCTCCTGCAACCCGCGGGATGAGGACCTTACCACCCGCACCCGCATTCACCCATCAAATCTTGTCCCGCGCCGCACTCTGTGCGCTGGGTCCCGCAGTTCTCCCGCGGGAGTTCAGGTCTCTACTGTATATTATATTATATGTATAATATATTATGTACTGTATATTATGTATATACAGTATATTCAAAATTAATAATAAAAAATCTTGTGTGGATTTGGCGACACAAAAGAATTGTGATACACAATCGAATCGATTTTTTCCTCTCATCTCTAATGTATAACAACATTACAATCCTGAATTCTTATAAAGTTAGTGTCTTTTAGCTACACAGTTAGTGAAATGTAAAATGTATGCAAATTTACGACTGTAGCCTAAAAATCCTCACAGAACTCTTGTTAAGTTAGCGCAACCTGACAACACCTCAACAGCTAATATTAAAAGTAAAATTATTTAACATTTATATATTATTTGTGGGCAGTAGTGGCTCAGAGGGCTAAGGCACTGAGTTACTCATTGGAAGGTCGGTGGTTCGATCCTCTGCTCCACCAGTTTGCCACTGTTGGGCCCTTGAGCAAGGCCCTTGACCCTAACTGCTCCAGGGGCGCTGTATCATAGCTGACCCTGTGCTCAGGCCCCAGTTACTCTGGAAGAAGGAATTTCACTGTGCTGCAATGTATATGTGACAAATAAAGGGTTAACTAGCTAAGGTTAACTAACTGGATGAAACCTAAAAGCCACTCAGAACTTCTGACAGGTTAGCTGAGATTAGCTTGCTCATTACCGTTAGATATATAAAAATTAAAAAGACCGTTTATGAATGTAACCTAAAAATCCTTACAGAACTGTGAGGTTACTGTAGTTAATGTTAGCTAATACAGTACTAGCCATATTAGTATTAGCAGTTGGAATTATTTACAAAGGTAGCAAGAAATCTTGTTACAGCTGTTATTTTCCATTACAGTATGTTGTTAACATGAGAATTTGAACAAAATGTTTTAAAGCTTTAGCATATGTGTTAACCACTTCCTGTGTACAGCTCATAAGTAACTTAGGCCAGGTTTGCATAAAATATAAGCGAACTCCTGCACCATTTTGTACTGTTTTCTGGCTTTTATCACATTGTAAAATCAATTTGAACATACCACTTTTAGCTGTAAGTAATGAATATTAATGTCATTGCTAAACAGTCCTAAATAAGACATAGCTTCTGAATTGCTCTCAGTATTATAAGATCAAAAGAAACCGCCTTTGCTCTTTGTGAAGAAGCTCAATTACATGCCGAGTGAAGTGGGGTGAACGTGCAGCAGTTAATTAAACCCTCCAGAGGGGAATTTCGAAAAGCGTGAACGCCTCTACTGTTTTCTTCTGCAGTCTCAGCCCTCTTTTACACCCAGCAGTGGATGATGTCATTGTGCCTTGTTGATGGCCTTAAGGCTTATTTAGCTTTTGAGAACAATGCACTGTTGGCCAGGGTCCTGGTTGGGAAAGGCCCCCATCTTACCATCACAGATGACTTCCTCTCATGAAAGCAGCAACGGCATTATGGGTTGAATTTTACGAGTAAATCGTAGGGTTGTAGAAATAGGTAGCATCTATGTTGCATTAATTGCATTTGCTTAAAATGGCAAATCCATTACTTTACAAAACTATATACAGAATGTGAACCTATGTATGTTGTTTATATACTGATTTATTGTCTTTTAAATACACTGTGATCTAATTACATTTACAGCTGGCCCCGTGCTCCTGTACTGTAAATGCTTCACGTATCTGCATCGGGAGTTGAAAGTGGTGTGAATTTGACACAAGGATTATCGACGTACTGTATGTGTTGCATGTGGTGGAAATTCTAGGTCATATGTTGTGTAGTACATCATGTTGCATGATTAAACAGTTTTTTCCCCCCATTTTAAAGGCAATTCTGACCACAAAAGATTTCTTCTTCTTGTTAATGGGAGGAAGGGTGGGTGGGAAGACACCGATTTATTCACGTTGCGGTGACAATAATACATAGCATGATGTCACACGTTTCAATACGCTTATGCCGAAGTATAGAGCAGGAGCTGTGCGTACGTACGATGCATGGACTTTTACACGTCATCCGACATAATCTGATTAAAAATGAATTGAATGTGTAATCACTGAAATGATAAAGTTTTCTGTTTGAAACATGTTTATCAAGCATATTTTTGAAAAATGTAAATTGTAGCAGGCTAAGGTGAAGCTTTTCTAACGCTTAGTTTATCGGGTGTGGAAATGCCTATTTATAGCTCTTGTAATGTAAGTGATAACAAGAAAAAAAGCATGTTTTGTTGACAAGTCACACCATAATGGTGTAAGTAAATAATTACACTGTTTGGGACTTTTATTACAAGAAAATGATTAACTTTGCAGTGATGGGCATGTTTTTTTTTACACTGCACATCTTTGACGGATAGTTCAGTCAGAAACTCGTATATTTATGTTACATGCTATATTTGTGCTACAAGTACGTGTTCATGTCAGTGTGAACCAGTGTCCTTGGGGGAAATGAAGGCATGGAGATGGTTCCTGTTTTTGAAACATGGGAAACGTTCCCAGTTCTCCCAGCCCTCTACTTCTTAATGAAAGAGTGCAGTGATTTAATGATGTCTCAGTAACACAGCATGTGGGAAAATTACTGCTTAAAAATTACATATTATACATGTGTATGAGATAACAGGAAGAGTGTAATGGATGTGTCAGCGAATTAAAATCCACATGCCTTGTGTGTGTGCTTTCCCTGCAGGTGTATCTCATCAATGTCACTTACTCCGATTCCACGTCCCATATTATTTACCGGAGATACAGCAAATTCTTCGACCTTCAGGTAGGAATTTGTTTATATGCACTTACACATACACACAGACATCAATAACTCTTATTCTCATTAGTTTAACACATAGTGAAAGGTAAGGAATTGACACACACACACATACAATGGAGTAAGATTTTACAGCTTTGGGATTAAACAACTGTGACAATCTTTTATTAGTCAAGCTAATCGCAATAAAGGCTTCAGTTTGTGAGGGAGCAAGATTTGGACTTTAGAGAAATGGAAAAACTTCATGTGGTCTGATGAGTCCAGATTGACTCAAGGTAAGAAGGGAAGAGCATAAATGTATGCACCCATTATTCATGATGGCCACTGTACGAGCCTCTGGAGATTATTATGAGCCTCTGGAGTGTTATGATCTGGGGTTGCTTCAGTTGGTCAGTTCTAGGCTCAGCAATATTATGTGGTGGTAAAATAAAGGCAGCTGATGACCTCAACATACTGAATGATTAAGGTTATCTATGAGTCTTTTTGTTTCTTCATTGATGTCCCTGTGAAGATTCTAAGTCATCCAGGTGAGGTTAAAGCTAAATGTGGTTGAATAAACTATAAGAATGTGTGACATTCACTTTTTTTTGTTTGTATATATAAATACACACAGGATTTCAAAAATGCAAATATCCAGCCCCACTCGCTTTCTGCCAGTCGCTGATAATGAGTTAGAAGTCAGAGATGATAAATTGTATAGCATTTTGTGTGTTTAATATGCATTAGAGCACTCCTTCGCTTGCTTACTGCCACACTGATTGGCAGCATATTTGATAAATGGCTTGGAAAGGAGGTGAATTTAATTTTGTTTAATGTAGCATGCAGTACTGACAGGTGCAGATTACTTTTATAAGCAAATTTAATACAGTAAATGCTCCTATGCGGTACAATATTTTTCTCTTATGTTGGAGAACTTTAAGACAGTCCTTGTAAACTAGAGTTTTGGAAGACAGCTGAAGGGGAGTGGATGAGCTCAGCCCAGTCCCCCGGGTTTTACGTCTGTGTGAGTGTGTGTGGTTTAGGACATGCATGTGAGAAGGTGCATATATTAAATGTGCTTTTAAATAATACATTAAAAAACGAGTCTGGGGTTTATATTCTTTGGGGCAGAGTTAAAAAAAATCAGGAATTTTTATTTTAATCTGTGATCAGGCAGAAAGATAGCTTTTTTAATAAGTAATATTTTGTTCACATATTATTTTGCATGTGTTTAAAAGGACTGGTTTATTCTTGTAACTGTTAGGATTACACTGATCAGCTACAACGCTAAGGTAGATTCAATAGCAATGATTAACAGTTTACAGTTAACAGTAAACTGGTGACAGAATCATGGGAACCCAAGGCTCATCTATGACTGTGCTGACCATTCGATCTAATTCTACAGAAAAGCGAATGTATCACAAATTGCTGAATAAAGATAATGGTGGTTATTATAGAAAGGTATCAGAACAGTCAGTGCATCACAGCTTGCTGTGTATGGATCTTAGCAGACAAAGAGATCAAGATTGTTGATCCGGCCTCCAAATTCCCCAGATCTCAATCTGATCGAGCAGCCATGAAATGCACCAGACAAACAATAGTCCTATTCATGGAGGACCCACCCTGCAACCCATAGCACCCATAATGTCTCAACAAGACCTTCAGAGGTCTTGTGGAGTCCCAGGGGCACAAGGGGAGCCTACACAATATTTGGCTTAATGTTTTAAAGTCTTATTCTATGTATATATAATTTGCAAAAATCAATGCTATTTTTGTACATATTGCTCGAGTTTTATGTATGTTTTATGTTTATGCATATCTAGATATTTGTGTGTGTGCTCGAGTGTGTTTGTGTGCATGTGTGTTTCCCTATCATCCATATTGAGTTAGCTATTTTAGGCCCATATGAGACTATGAAAAGAGCCCACTGTGTTTCAAAGGAAGCCATGTTCCCACCATGAAGGTGGATCTAGCGTCAAAGCCTCCATTGATAAGCTACAGTGGAGCTGCTGACCTCACATGCCAAACTTTAACTCCACAGTTAAACTTTTACTCCAGCTTGTGTAATGCTCACTCTAATAGGGGATGGCGAGGGAAGATTACAGTGTTTTCTTATATGGCTTGTGGTCTGCTTTGATAAAATGAAAGATGGATTCAGACCATGTTATTAGAGATCAGTGCACTTTATTACTTACAGGCTTTTAGTCATAACTAGCTGCTGTCGATTAAGTTGTGCGGAGTAATTCTTGCCAAATTTTACTAGGGAAAATATAACTCACCGCTGATTCAGCATGTTCAGACCACTCCCTATTGTGTTCTGCTCCATTTAAAACAAAAGCACACCTGCTGTTGAGGAATAAGAGTTTTGATTGTATTATTTCTGAAATCACACAGCAAAGGTCATCAGTGTATAGGGTTCTGGCTAACATTGTGCCAGCTGGACAGTAAAAATGCGCACTTTCCTGCAGACTTTATCCTTTGCTTGCTGCACGATCGTTGAATAGATGCCATCTTTGGAGTCATCTCTGTAATATTTTGGGTCTATATCGCGAAGCGCTTGCCAGACTGCAATGTTGTTGCTTTTCCCCCTGAGGATTTCTTTGATGATTCAGGCTTGTTTAGCCAACTTCTTGCTCATACTGGATTAGAGCCTTTCCACTGTAAAACATTTATGTGCCTGAAGTTATCCCGCTTTTAGTAACATGAACAGAACTGAACAAAATGAGAGTAATATTAAGATGGCCTCGATAAATTTGGAACAAGCAACTGTATGCATGATACAGTGTCACGAATTGCATTTGTGAATTTTTATCTTGGTTACTGATTAATGGTTTCATCACCCTGCTGAATAGAGTATAATATTAATCTCTATTGTTGACATTATGACACATAACATCGTTCGTTTGAAATACATTGATTTTGGACTCGTTTGTCGATTGATCAAATCATAAATTCGTAATCTACTCCAGCAGGCAAGTAAATGGAAACAAACAGTTTTAGATGTAGTCGCAATCATTGGATGAAGCTGAATGTTTCAGCTATGAGATGTGACGTCATGTCCTTGCGTCGAATGTAAAATATGTGACCCATCACATCAAATAAGGTGTTAAATAGCATTTTGGGTGATTAGAGTGACTCATGTTACTTTCAGATTCCTGGATCAATAGGCCCCATTTTGATAGTAAGTATATTACCCTGTGCTGAGATATGGCCATTGCAAATTTGTTTAGAAGTGGGATTTGGGGGGAAAAAACATTTAAATCCTATTTTTAAAATATTGCAATAACGTAATAAGATTCTATAACGTAATAAGAAAGAGGGAACTCTAAGCTACCCCAAAAATAGTTTTGCCAGCAGCTCAGGTTTATAGCAAAAACCATTTCTATCACAAGTGGAGTAACCTGCATGAATAGTGCTCATTAAAGTGATTAAAATTTTCTCAGTTTTGTTGAGAGATCAGGGATATAAAGTATTTATCAAGCGAATCTTGCCGAGATTTAATTTTTTTTTATCAATTTCACCTACCACACCTTATTGGCCTTAATGCAAAATTAACCTGTGCGACCAAATTCTGCACTTGGTATGAAGGATCCCATTATATAATTTGATATGTTTAACTGCACATAGTGAGAAATGAAATTTTTTCATTGGTCTTTATTTTGCTCAGTTTTGTTGATGTTTCTACATACCTTCTTGTTACGATGCTTAAAAAAATCTCCTGTTAATTAAATTTAATTGACTTAAGTTAATTAATTTATTCAGGTACTCATAATAACCAGTTTCGTGAAACACCAATTGGTGGCTGGAGTAGTTAACACTCTCATCTCACGTCTCCAGTGTTGGGGGTTCGAATCTTGCCTCGTGGAGCTTGGTGGTTTTCTCTGGATATTCCTGCTTACACCTACAATTCAAAGACATGCTGTGTAGATTGATTGATGTTTCTAAATTGCCTGTGGTGTATGAATGGATACTGTATGTGTGTTGTGCCCTGTGGTGGGCGTGTTTTGCCGTAAGTACCCTGGGATATGCTTCAGGGCCCCCGCATTCCTACACGAGATAAGTGATGTAGATGGTCGATGGGTGATAACCAGGGGTTACAGCTTTGAGGTCTGTCTCGCCACAAGAAAGCACATTATCATTATACGTACTGTAGCTACATTCTTAAAGAAAGCATTTATTTTTCAAAAGTAAATAGTTTGATAGTTGGATGTACTTGTCCTTGAAGCAAATATGAAAAAAATGAATAGCCGAGATATGATCTTACTGCTTTGCCTTAATCAGCTTGAGTTCAAACTTACAGCATGAAACATCACAAATGGTAAAATGTCCTCGAGATCATATCAAGTTTTGATTTATGTTGTAAAAACAAAGTTTGAAAGACATGATAAAAAAACATAATGATATGCATTAAGGTTATATTTAAACTCCACAAATTAACCGGCAACTTGTCAACTTGTGAAATCTAAATGTAAACTTTTTAAGACCGTCGAAGCTCTGTGTAAAGCTTGCATGTACAGTATTTTCCTGAACCAAGACATCTCTTGCGTGCCTATTTGAGCAGGTGTTGGTAGAGTCAATGAAGTTGACTTCGACAAAATGAGATGATATACAATATGTCGACTATTTCTTTCCTTTACTTCTCAGCTGAATATCTGTGTCAAAGACCATGCCTTAGAGCGAGCACCACCTGTGGTGTGTAGCCAAATGGAACAGAAGTTCTTTTCATCAAGGCCACCGACGGCAAAGTCGACTATTTTACTTCGACCCAAAACTGTGACTCCAAATGTGCAGACGTAATCATGAATTTATTCTAACTCACTACTTACATTCTATAAAGAGGACGGTTTATGTATTAAGTGTGTTGCTCAAGAAAACCAGTTTGTAGGATCAGCAATTCTTCTGCCCATCCAAAAAAAAAAAAGTAAAACCATTTTCTTACCTTTTTTTGTGTTATTTGGATTTGTCATATCGCTGATTCTAGGTGTCTAAGTTAGGATATATTTTGCAGGCTTGGCGATCCACAGATTTCAGGACACATTCTGCTCATAAGTGATCCAAAGATGGTTTTTAGTGCTGAGCATTTTTGTGGCTTCTGACCTTCACTCAGTGTTTTTCAGTTGTCTTTTAACAGCATTTTGCTGATACTAGATGTCTGGTTGCTGAGTTTGTACTTGACATATTTGCGGCTAGTTGACTGAGCTTCTAGTGGATTTTTGAATGTTTTTGGAGCGGCAGTGTAGCGCACATCAAGGCTGCTAAGTTGACTAGCAGACAGGAGGTAACAGGGAGTGTCACTGAATCGGTTCTACAGCAAGCTTTGGTTTGTTCATATTCCAAATGTTCTTCATGTAATAACCACTTTTAGATATTGGCCTTTTGTGTGTATGCTTACATTTTTACATATCACTGATGAATTTTTCTGTAGTTTACTACTAACACTAACTGACTATAGCCAACAGATGTTAGCCTGACAGAATTTATGAAAGAATTTTACCTCACATTTATAAATATTAACAGTCTTTACTAAACATAGCTGACTATCTAAAATATGTTAATCTGACAGAATTCCAGAGAGAATTGTTACATCACATTAATTAATGTTTTTAATATTTACAAAAAAAAACTAGCTGAATATCTAAATTGTTGCAGGCCGACAGGATTTCTAAGAGAACTTGTGCATGGCATTAACACATAAATAATACATAATCTAGTTTACAAGGTTCCTGAGAGACTTTTGATGCCCTATTTACCGTACAAATGTATGAAATATTTACTACAAAATTTTTTACACTAGCTAAAATCTTAACAGGTCAGACTTTCTGAGGAGATTTCTTTTATACCACATTCATGAATGGTTTTAATATTTGCCAGTTGATCAGTGTTGTCAAGATAATTTTTTTATGTCACATTGACATGTATTCATGTAATATTTACTGATAGTACACTGACTAGCGAACACAAGCTAGCCTGATAGGATTTTTGAATCATGTTTCTAAACGGTTATAATCTTCACTGCTAACAAGTATCTTTACTTATAGTATATTTCTGAGAGATGTTGAGTTACAATATATTTACAGTAGCTGTAAATGTTTATAATTCATGCTGCTAACATTGTAAACCTGGCTAGCTAAAAAAATCTATCTAAAACATCTAGGGTAGATAATAATTTTTTTTTGTATACAATTAGCAATATAATTGCTAAAGCTAACTTGAGAGGATTTCTAATATAATTGTTGAAGATAACTTGACGGGATTTTTATTGAATTGTTAAAGCTAACTTGAAATGATTTCTAATTAAACTGTTAAAGCTAACCTGACAGGATTTCTGAGAGAAACCGGGTTTTTTTTTTTTAATGTTCATTATTTTCACTGCTATTCTAGTGTTTAGAATTTTCCTTGTGGTATTGTTGACATAAGCAAACAATACATGTTTAATTTGGGCTCTGTCTTTGACAAATGGTGACTATTTTTTTGGGACATCAGACATTGTAAATTTGGATACAGATGTTTTATGTTAGGCCTGTGGAATGTCTGATTCTGACTGTCTTGTGTTCAGTGGATAAAGAGGGATATTTTTACACCCCTGCAGTGGAGCGGGCATGTCGTCTAGAGGGGATTGACTCATTTTATGATTTTCATACATCCTTTTAGTCGTTGGTTCTTCCTCTTTCTATTAAAGAATCTTTTCATCCTAACAGGATATACATTCCTATACCCACACGCTATATTCCATGTATTTATGTTTATGATTCACAATCTCTATGTTTCCGTCTTCGTTATAAAAATGCCACGCCATTGAAAGTCAAAAGCACATGACCACCACTTCATACAGTGGAGTTGTTTCTCCAGCCACCTGCTGATCCTCTAAGGATTCAAAACATTCCCCCTTTCGGTAACCAGATAACCATGGGCCAAGCGTTATCCGAAATGGGAATACGAGAATGCATCGGCTGCTTGGAGCCTCCCACTTCCATGTACCCAAACCGGGCATACAGACCACTAAGCACTGCTGGCATTTCCAATTGGAGTAGAATTTTTACATCTCAGCACTTTTCCAGGGTCAGCAACCATCCTGTGCCAGTTCAGTGGG
Source organism: Dolichallabes microphthalmus (assembly GCA_026413445.1). Taxonomy (NCBI): domain Eukaryota; kingdom Metazoa; phylum Chordata; class Actinopteri; order Siluriformes; family Clariidae; genus Dolichallabes; species Dolichallabes microphthalmus. The sequence continues at coordinate 6,949,942 of JAOTQY010000025.1, read as the reverse complement.
AGAAGAATGGCTAGTTATTGTCTGATGTTGGGCGTGGAGGATAAAGACACGTTTCATGAGCTGTAGTCATGCGAACCCCTACGCTCAACCACTGTACTTGGAAAAACAATAGAGTTATTTAAAGTACATTTTAAAACACCCATAACGGTTCATATTATTTGTTAGAAATAGAATCACTTTATAAAAAAAATAGATATACCATAATTTTTGTTCTATAAATTGAGCCAAACAATGAAAACGAGTGAGTAGTCCATCCACCTCATGTTTGGATGTGTTGTACATGCTTTTCTGCTCAATACGGATGCAAAGAGTGGTCATACAAGTTACAATAGCTTTCCAGTGAGCTTATTCCAATCTAACAGTTCTCCGCTGAGTGCTCTCATTTAGTTTATAAATGTAATTGAATAAAAATCCAACAGTACCATTCCTGCTCATTATAGTTTATATGAAATTTTAATGCATTTGCTGCTTACAACTGATTTAAGCCTAATTTACTTTGCATTTTGATTACATTCGATTCAGAGATTTGCTTTTCTTAAGTCTGTGTATATCAGAGAAGAAAAGAGTTGTCAGTTGTTTTTTTATACAAATGTAAAAATACAACTATTGTGTTGTAGTAATGTTGAACATTTCTATGCCATGTTTTTTTCCCAGTCAAGTCAACATGATCAGTTGAGGTTTCAGTAGAGGAGTGAGAGAGAGGGAGAGAGAGAGAGCTACTCGGTGATCGAGGGCAGGAATCATGGCTGGGATGAGTGTGCATGGAGTTCATGTTGAGTGTATACCTTTGTATTTCCTGTGATCCTGTGTGATCCACAGGGCTGGTGCCATGTGTTGAAATTTCAGGATGGAAATAGCGAGTTAGGGGATGTGTGGTGAAGCAAGAAACTTTTGATGTATGTGTGTGGGCAGTTGTGGCTGTGATCACTGTGTGACTGAGTGCACGTCAGTCCGTTTGTTTGCCAGACCGTGAGCTCTTGACCACCCCCTCAGTTTTAACACACATGTGCGCTTTGATCTGGTTACATATTGCCAAAGTGTGACGCTACTTAAAAGCTGGAGGGCTACAAGACCAGCGTGTATGTTTGCCATGGGAAGATACACTGGTGATGAAACATTTACTTCTGACTAGTCTGCTCTCGGTAACCTTTCCTCTGTTTGTCTTTCCTCTTTCTCTTTAAAAGTCTCATCAGCGCTGTAATAATATAAAGAAGATAGTCTATGGCATCATTACACATCCAGACTGTTTTTCACCCTTTATCTAACCTTGTTCTCAGTTGGAATTTGTCAAGGTCTTCATTTCTAGACTGTAGTATGGTACTGGTATTTCCCCAAAAAGAGTAAAATATTCAGAATACTCTGCAACCATAACAAGAATGACATTGGATTAATTTTACAGAATTATTAGCAAGAAAAATCTACTGGTTTTCAAGGTTTTTGATGAAAACATTGATGCAATGCTAATATTTGTACAGCAGTGATCATAATAATAATAATAATAATAATAATAATAATAATACAAGATAAATGTAAAATACGATATTGATAAAAAATTTCACCTTAAGCAGTACTCTATTGTAATCATACCCTTCCAGGTCAATATGTCCGAATTGCTCCAGAGAGACAAACTGTAATTACATACAAGTGTATGAACAACATAATTCTTGTGAGCCTGGTGTTTCGATTATGACTACTAGTGTATTTAGTCTTATGGATTCTACAAGTATTTTATTCATATCAGCTATGATCATTCATATTTCAGTTTAAAAGAAATTCAGATATTCTTTTTGACTAAACACCAACAAGATGTTTAACTGAATGAAATAGTTTACTTTGGACGAGAATTTCTTTAGGTAAACAGTTAGTAGCGTGGGACAAAGAAAAATAGTCGTATACAGTAAATCCTACTGTAAATGTTTCAGCCTTGGGAAATCACACATCAATGATTTATAGAAAAGCATTTATTTAAAATTTTGCAGTTGAATTTGAATTTAAAGGGGGAACTGACTACTTTAACCTTATTCTTTACCTTAATAAAAGCTTGTGGGAAGATCTAAGTACATTATTTTTGCCATAATCCTGAGTAGATTAAACCCCCGTCACACCGAGCGATGTTTCCACTGAATCCTCAAAAAATTGGGTGAACAACTTGGCGGGAATGCAGTATAAACTGATGAGGACGTAGTATGTCTCCCTTGATATGGAGCTGCTGTGCATATTTGAGCATGTTAAAAAAAAAAAAAAGGCCTGGAGAGGATGTGGTCGAAGCAAGACGCAGGAAGAAGTTAATAAGGAAGTAGTAACGCCACGACAGCATTGACCATGTCACTGCGTCAGGCGGACATGGGG